>JACCPG010008719.1:0-25215 GCA_016069955.1 Drepana arcuata
CCGATCTGTACCAATGAGTTTTTCTGAACTTAAGTACGGTGATTAGTCACACCACGAGCTTTACGGTGAAGGAAAACATCGAGGAAACCTGCATACGTCTGAGAAGAAATTCAAAGGCGTATGTATAGTCGTGCTTGAGTAACGGCGATGGACTCGCCATCTGTCACGTTGACACCTAATATGCCTCTGGCGGAAAGTGGGTGTGTGGGTATTACCTATACACCTCTGCCTACCCCTTCGGGGACCCTTGTGGGAAGGCGTGAGGATATATTATATTATTATATATATTATTATTATTATTATAAAAAAGCCGTCAGCCGACGCAGACGAAGTTTCGGGTACAGATAGTATGTGTTTAAATTGACTCTCAGACATATGCAGGTTTCTTTCGCCTTAAATCTCGTGGTGTGACTAATCACTGTACTTAAATTCACTAAATCTCTGGTTACACACAGTCGGGATTGGAACTTTCAATATTTTTGTTTTGTAGGCCAATACGCGAACCACTCAGCCACCACGGCTCTATATTCTTTTAGTTATATATTATGTATAGATGACTATGCCATCCTAATACAATGTTGGATTTGAACCTGTAGTATTACCGTCGCAAGTGACCACATAAGCCACTCGACCGGCTTAGTCACGTAATTTAATATATTGTAATCTGTTGGCCGATTTCATACAATACGCCTTTGAGGCTTACACAAAGTTAATATTAATTGGAGGTATTTGGCAAATTGTTGGCATTCCGCTAGATTACTTCTCCACCGAGCATGGCCAAAGTTTGGGGCCAACTTTGGGGCACTTATCAACAGGCAAACGTTGGTGTGGACGGTTGGCGGAGGGGGCATTGTTTTGGTAAGAAACGAGGTCTTGTCGTACCTACAATAATGGATCAGATGTGTCCGTGGAATTATTAAGCAGCTCGTGATTAAACATCGGAATATTAGTTTTTAAACTTATTAAGAACGTTATAAAGTATTGAAACTTCATTAAAGTTCAATCACAATTATAATATATCTTCATGTCTTCCCTTACTTACTGCTTTCATTTTGCACAAAAATCTGGCGACGCGAGCCGTAATTCTAGGTAAACTTTACACGTTACACTTTAGACGTTTACGTTACAGATGCGCAAATCCCACAGTTAGGCCTACAATTGAAATAATACAACATAAGTAGACTATAATATTCTCACAAAATACATAGCGATAGCACTTACCATTGCTGAGAAAAATACAAATTTGTGCAACAGTTCTCGTTCACACTTCACAATCACTTTCGTCAATTCTCTTTTTTGTTCTACATACAATAAGAAAAAACAATTCAATGCAAAAAAATCAATTACTATGCAACATAGTACGTTTAACGCCCTTTCTAAAAAGGTATCACACTTGTTTTGTTTAAATATTAAATTGGATTATTGAATTGGAATGGAGAAATTGAATGACACGTGCACTCACTATTTCACAACATACCCACATTCAACTATTTTTTTCTTTTTCTAACCTGGAGCTTAACGTTTTGGTTTCATTTGGCAGATAATTTTACAAAGAAGCAGGGTAGATAAATAAAATTAGACCATAAACAACCAGAGAAAGTAAGTGCGAATAAAATATCAGTGCTATAAAAAGCTTATTATACAACATCAGATTATTTGAATGATGGCCATACGTGGCAATGAATTGCTCCTCTTATACAGAGTTTATATGTAATTTAATATTTTTCTACCCCTACGTAAAAGGGAACAAATGTTAAAAGAGAGAACCGGGGAGTTTGTTTCGCCGCTTCTTCTCCTGGGAGGTATTTTTCTTGGAAACGGTAGTAACTTTAGTTTTTGTTAAGTATATGACGTTCAATAAGTGTTCCCTGTGTCCCTTACGTTGAATAAAATATTTTGATTTTGATTTTAGTGTCCGTCAGTGGCAAGCAGAGCGCGCCATATCAAGTAGTACATGACATGGGCAATTTGAAGTACAAAATTCACTTCAGATGGTAGTAGACAGGACCTGTCATCTTTCTATTCTCTTCTATTCTTGATTGTCACCAGCAGAACTCTTGATTCTTTGACTTTTTTAGCACGTCTTCGTTTGTCACACTTTCCGTCCAGCTGATTTTCGCCATCCTTCTCCAGCACCACATTTCAAATGCCTCCAACACCTCTCTATCCCTCTCTGTCATTGTCCACGTCTCACAACCATATAGTGCAGTGCTCCAGATATATGTTTTTATGAACATTTTCTTTACCTTTTTAGATATGTGGGATGTAAATATATGTTTTTTATTGTTAAACTAGCTGTACCCGCGACTTCGTCGGCGTGACTTTTTATCTTTGGTAAAAAAAAAAACTATTAAAAGTATCCTATGTTACTTCTATTACCTCCAAGAATATGTGTACAAAATTTCGTGATGATCGGTTAAGTAGTTTTGACGTGAAAGCGTAACAAACAAACTTACATTCACATTTATAATATGTATTAGTAAGGATGTTTGTTGGCGATTGCAAACCTTGTTTTGATATCTGGGGTATATCTTGTATAATTGGTTATAAGGCTTCTTAATTATTTAAATTTTGTGACATTTTCAAACATATTATAACGAAGGTGATTTACCTATTGCTGACCAATGAGCAACATACATTTAAATTTAGAACTAGCTTCCGCAAACCAGTATTTCACGATATTAGATGGGTACTCGTAATTATGCCACCGTTACCGTTATCTCATACATATTAGGCAAACTCGTAAGGTAAGTATAGCGCTATCGACACTATTTTTTGCATAATAAGGCCCTGATGGTAAGCGGTTACCGTAATCTATAAGCGCTTAAAATAATCTGGGAACCGCGGCCTGCCTTAGCCAGTGCAATTCTCCGAGCGAATGTTTGTTAAGCCATTTCTTTGTACAATTAGTTTCAATGAAGTTTGCTCTATTATAAATTATTTTATATTTCTGGGCGAAAAGTGACTATGTGGGTACCCTTTCGAGGACAATATGGAAAAGCGCGGTCAGATAAATGTATATCTATATCATATATACATAACGAAAATGTGTTCAAGACGAAGCAGTGGAAGACCACGTTCCTACTGCCTAGATCAAATCGAGACACAAAGACTTGAACATGAAGAGTAGTAAGAGTAGTAAGAGTATCGAAACCGACGAGTATGTATGAAGATACTGATGAATGTGGACGAAGCGAAAGAGGTATGTAAGTCTAGAGAGAACTGACACTATTCTCCCAGGCTACCCCATTAGGGACTCAGCGTGATAATATGTATGTATGTATGTTTACAGCAACAGAACTCAAACTAGAAATGTTACACACAACAAACAAACTCAAAGCCCTGCATAAAAAACTCGTTAATAATGCGTGGAAGGAGCGTTGAGAATTTCACCACAAATAGAAAATTTCCCTCATTAACCCGCGTTAATGACTTGGCTTTTTGCTAAAGCCGCAAAGAACGTAGCTTTAGGGAAAAATGCTAAATTCCAAGCTTAAGAGAACATGGGGTGAATACATTTACTTAATAAGATTTATGACGAATTATTTATATATTTCCACTAACTTGACAAACATTAAAACAAATAATAATGTATCCTCACGCCTTCCCACAAGGGCCCCTGAAGGGGTAGGCAGAGGTGTATAGGTAATACCCACACACCCACTTTCCGCCAGAGGTATATTAGGTGCCAACGTGACAGATGGCGAGTCCATCGCCTTTACTCAAGCACGACTATACATACGCCTTTGAATTTCTTCTCAGACGTATGCAGGTTTCCTTCGATGGATTCGAACTTGCGACCTTTGCGTCGCAGGCAACTGCTCGAACCACTCGACCACCACGGCTCAAAAGCAAAACAAGTAATATACAAATATAGATAGTGCCACACACGAATTCTTAATAGTGTAAGTGTGCAACCTTCCACTAATGTTAAAGTGTTATCGGTACACACTGATTACCTATGAGTGCACGCACACGCACACTACGATTAATAGACTTCCGGTCAAATCCCGCATCCCGCGTCCCCCTCGACTAGAAATTGGTGGGGCACGTCTTCGTGGATGACATTATCTATAAGTAGGTTGAAATGTGGCATGATGGCCGAATCGTTAGGCAGCATGAACCTTGGACTGCAACGCATAGATTACAAGCTCGATTTCTGACTGTAAAAATGAGTTTTTCTGAACTTAAGTACCTACAGTTATAAGTCACACCACGAGCTTTACGATGAAGGAATGATGAAAATCATCGAGCGGAAACTTGCATACGTCTGAGAAGCATTTCAATGTATAGTCGTGCTTGAGTAATGGCGATGGACTCGCCATCTGTCACGCTGGCACCTAAAATATATAACGGAAAGTGTGTATGGGTATTATACCTATACACCTCTGCCTACCCCTTCGGCGACCCTTTTGGAAGGCGTAAAGATATTTTATATTAATATTTCCGAAATTATTAAAACTTTAAATAAGTAACATTTATATAATTTGATCGTTACGGTAGTTATTATAATAAATAATATATCCTCACGCCTTCCCACAAGGGTCCCCGAAGGGGTAGGCAGAGGTGTATAGGTAATACCCACACACCCACTTTCCGCCAGAGGTATATTAAGTGCCAACGTGACAGATGGCGAGTGCATCGCCGTTACTCAAACACGACTATACATACGCCTTTGAATTTCTTCTCAGACGTATGCAGGTTTCCTTCGATAGATTCGAACTTGCGACCTTTGCGTCGCAGGCAACTGCTCGAACCACTCGGCCACCACTGCTATTATGGTAGTTATTAAGCGCAGACATGGTCAACAATTGTTTTTTTTTTACTTTATTTAATTCATCTGTTTTTATAGCGATAATTGTCAAAGTTCTCGCATTGTCCGCATTTGTTACAAGCACAAAACGTTATCAAAGGGAAGCACTTGTTTGTATCGTCACAAACCTGCAAAAAGTTTTGTTTGCTTAGGACCTCATTAAAGGGCACTCCGCGTCCATCTCGTTTAGTCGTTGCCGTTATTAATTACGCACCTGGGGTCCTTCTACGTCATTATATTGTCAAATGTTAATAATAATAATTATACGTAAACGTAATCTATCTAATGTCATGAGTACCTATGAGTACGAAACCGACGAGCATGTATGAAGAGTCTGATAATGTGGACTAAGAGAAAGAGGTATGTAAGTCTAGAGAGACCTGGCGCTCTATACTTCCTGTCTACCCCGTTAGGGACTTGGCGTGATGGTATGTATGTAATATATTTATTATAAAAAATTATAAGTGCGTTAGTTAGGTACTTGTTTGTTTATTAGCTTTTTCACAACCAAACGATTGAACGGACCGAAATGAATTGGCCGAGTGGTTGCCAGCGACACAAAGATTACATGTTCCAATACCGACTGTACCAATGAGTTTTCTGGGCTTAAGTACAGTGATTACTCACACCACGAGCTATTTGGTGAAGGAAAGAAATCGAGAAGAAACCTGCATACGGACTGCAATGGACTCGCCATCTGTCACTTTGGCACCTAGAAAATGTCTCTGGTGGAAAGTGGATGTGTGGGTACTATTTACACAACTCTGGCCACCCCTTCGGGGACCCTTGTGGGAAGGCGTGAAGTTAAGTACGTTATAAGTCCAATATGATTTGTGCAAATGTTTGGTAACTGATCGATTTCCCCCGAGGTCTGCCCACGCAACATGGCTTAGATACTTATGACCTCTCCAAGACTCTGATATAAAATATTTATTACCATCCACTTAATTTATACCCTTTTTCTGATGCGAATTTATCCATTTCTAATGCGAATATAAATTAGCCAGCGGGAGCAAGTGGCGCCCTGCCTTTAGTAGTAGTAATAGTACCCACATTAATGATATTGCATATTAAAATATGGCGAATAGTTAGATGCCAATATTTATTGTTCGTGTTGAACAGTGTATTGGGCTTATAAAATTCGAAATTCGAATGAAGAACAGAAGAGAATATAGATAAAATAAAGCACCATAGACTAACACAGATTATGCAGCCTACCTGACAATCGTCCGTTACGTGTACCTATGTTGTATTATTTTGTTTTTTAAATATGTCTTTAAACCTGCAAATCCTGCTCAAGATAATCGGTAAAATTTATCCAATTATTGTATTATCATCGATCCTTCATAAATTTGCCCAGTCAAAATATTAATAAAAAAAAGTTTACTTAATTCTGACGTTTTAACGTGGGTGAAAATCACGTTACAAAAGTCATACACACACACATTCATACGTACATGTCTAATGAAATTGTGTTAATACATATACACACATATCATCACGCCAAGTCTCTAGCGGGGTAGGCAGAGAGTATAGAGCGCCAGTTCTCTCTAGACTTACATACCTCTTTCGCTTCGTCCACATTCATCAGTCTCTTCATACATGCTCGTCGGTTTCGAGAACTCTTAACGTTCCCGTCCTTAAGAGTCCGATCGATTTGATCCAGGTAGTTGGAACGTGGCCTTCCTCTGCCTCTTCTTGCACACACTTTTGCTTTGTATATCTGTTTCGTCAATCTGTTTCGTCACTGACGAAACGAAAGTTTATATATGTTGGAGAAATTGGCTGGCAACAAGATTAATAAATAATTATGTTTTTCGCAGACTACGTAAACTTCCTAGAGTACCAAGCTAAGCAAAGATAAGCTGGGATTGACATTATTGCCAATATATTATCGAAGCCGGAGAGCTAATAGAAAACTTAATGCCTTCATTTTCTTAGTTCCATTTCTAGCTTGTAAGGTGACAATGATTTCATACTTATTCGGCCAAAATTCAAGCTAGAGTAGACCATAGTTTCGGACGAGCACAGTAAGTAGCACTGTTATTGCTACTTGTCGTGAGTAGGGTATCCAGAACTCGGCAAAAAAACTAATATTTGTAAACGTTTAAGAAATTGTTAGACGTATGTATAGTCGTGTTTGAAACAAGGCCACGGACTCGACATGTCACGTTGGCACCAACATTTTGGTGTTATGACAGCTTTGCCCAGCCTTTGGGAAGACTTGTCGGAAGACGTTTCAGATATATTTATCGCGATAAATACAAAATTAGACAAATAAAATAGCTGGACAACAAAACCATGGTCACAACACAAAGCCGTGTCAAGCTGCGAAGTCCGAGGCTTACGTGCCGCGTGAGCTTCTATACAGCTTTGTCTAAGCTGTATTATATTAGCCGCAGGGATTGTAAACTGCTCTTTCCAATCTTCCATCTGTCCTAAGCCGAGTTTGCAGACCGACATTATTATTTTCCTCCTGTTCAACTAGGTACGAAAATACATATATATTTCGACGGCCGTCATGTTTCTAGAGACTGCGGTTCGATTCCCGCTGAGGGCAGATATTTGTGATGAACACGAGTATTTGCGCCTTAGTCTTGGATGTCCTACCTATTTATGTATATATCTATCTATATAAAATGGTTTGGCCATGTCGGGAGAATGAATGAAGAACGATTGACGAAAAAAGTGTATAAGGCGAGTGTGAATGAGAGTGTTGGAAGGGGTAGACCTAGGCGGACGTTTCTAGACCAAATTAGGGACGTCTTGAAAAAAGGCCAGGTCAAGAGTACCCTAAACCGAAGAGCATGTATGAAGAGAATAATGAAAGTGGACGAAGCGAAAGAAGTATGTAAGGATCGTAGCAAGTGAAAAGAAGTGGTCTCTGCCTACCCCTACGGGAAAGAGGCGTGATTATATGTATGTATAAGTAAATATATCGTTGCTTAGTTAACATAACACAAGCTTTGCTTAACTTGAGACTATGTCAATGTGTGTGGACAGTGAGAGTAGCGCTTCTCTCTAGACTGACAGACTTTCGATTCATCCGCATTTATGAGTCGATTTATATACCTATGCCGTTTTGAGTATTCTTCACATTCATCCATCCATGTTCATTTGGTTTACTTGGAGTCTACCTCTACCTCTTCTTCCGCACATTTTTTTTTGTATGTCTTTTAGATCAATCTTTCTTCACTCAACCTTTAACTGCTTGCCACATCAGTGTTATATACAGTAGCCTTAAATACAGTTCATACATCCAATACGTTATGTTGCCTCATCAAACTGAAGATAACAATATCGTATAGACATAATATCATATATGAATCCGGTTAGAGATAAAGATACCAAACTTCAAATATCACCTCTAGCGTTATCTGGTGACCTGTTCACCCCACCTAACCTACGGTAAAGCGGAGATGCATTATCAAACAAAAACATGAGTTGCATTTTATAGTAATGAGACTTGTTGGGGGTTGGCACAGACGCACACACACACGCATGCACACCCACACACGCACACGCATACACACAGGCACACACACACACACGAGCGCGTGTAGTTATTACATAGGCTTAAGCAAGGCTCCTTCTTACTACTACTATGAATGTGACAATTTATGAGGATATTTATTCTTATTTTTTTTATACTACAAGAGTGGCAAACAAGCTTACGGCCCGATGGAAAACGGTTACCGCAGCCTATTTACGCTTATAATATACGCCGAAGTATCACTTGCGCGTTGCCATTCTGTGTTCGGAGAGTTATACAGTGTTGGCAGCAGAATGGGACTAATCCCTCTACTGCCAATACAATACAACAATCCTGCCCCTCCCCAAGGAGCTCATTACTGGAGACCTTATTCTGTGTAGGAACACAATACAAAAAAAAAATAATTTGGCTACGGACTTCTATAAGGTGGAGGTCCTGCCGCAGTCGGGCAGGACCTCCACCTTCGCGGTAATTATTACATAAAATGTTGAATTTTACAAGATTTCGCCTTACCAAATTCACCAAAGAAGTCGTCGCAGTGAAATTATAAAGTTTTTTCATGTTTTTCAATTGGGTAATTGCCCAGTTGTGGGACAACTGGGCAATTACCCAATTTAAGGGCCAAAAAAAACTAATTCATAGAGACAGAATGATCTGTCAGGATTGAGCTTGCAGACCATACCTACAGAGTATACCATTAAGGTTGTAAACAAGCGTATCTGCCTGAAAGTAAGCGGTTACCGCCGCCTATCAACGCTTGCAACACCAAAAGTCGCGCGCCATCGGAACAAGTAACTTTAAAACTAAAAATTAAACTTTAAAAGTGAAAAGTACATAGAAGTAAAGCTAGGTCTAGACACTTCAATAACAACTTAATTTAACTTGATTACATTTTCGATATTAATTAGCAAAAATATTGATAACGTATATTATTAATGAATTATCGAATATCAACCACATACTTTCTGACCTCCATATTTATTCTGCAAGATATTTACCTACTACTTATAAAATAAAATTGAGGTCTTGACATGACAATCAGTAGATACTTGGCCACGCACGAACGAGGACGCTCGTTCTTTTTTCAAACGATAGATTTGTTTTTTTTTTTTAATTCAGTATTTGGAACTAAACATGTTAGCTTTTCATTTAGGAGTGGTTTGCCTGAACGCATACGCTCTGTGGTATGACCAAATGTTCGTGGATTTGCCGTTTCCTTCAAGAGAATATGAACTGATGCCCTGCAAAGCAAGAGCTATGTTCTTAACGTTTTGGTGTCTTGTAAGTACAAAGCCTTTTTATATTAAATTCAAATAAAAATTAATTAACGTAGCCTGTGGTGACAACAAACAGATGATAAAACGTTTTCTGTCAGGCTGTGTACAGCCTGTACTTACTCCTAAATTAAATAGTCTTCGTTTCTCATAAACACTTAGATTCGACGTACCACTAACCTTCAACCTTGGTTTAAAGCATTTTAATATGAACGCAAATTAATATGCTTTAATAATTGATAAATGCTTCTTAGCTACCTACCTACACTAAGTCATTAACTTTTACTGAAACGTTTTAAACTTACGCTAAATTTCCTAGACTCAAAATATCCCCCCTTCATAGCCGAAAAAACAGACATTATTGTTCTAATGCCATTAAGTTTTTTTTATACACCAATAACTTATTAAATTGCTATTAAATTCAGGCAAGAACTAATTTGTAGACGAATAGGCCAACATTTTCTATGACCAATAATTAATTAACACAGAAAATATAAAACATATATCACATTTTTTTATACCAGCTGTGCCCGGCGGCATAAGCCCGTCAAAAGTAATTTTAATATCATTTATAGGTAATTTTTAGCTAATAACATTTTCGCTGGAGATATAGTTTAGGTGCCAGTGGCAGATTTTTTTTAACGGTTACCGCAGCCTATTTACGCTCAAGATACCGAAGTATCACTTGCGCGTTACCACTCTGTGTTCGGAGAGTTATAGTGTGTTGGCAGCATAAGGTTTAATCCCCCTGCTTCCAACACAATGTAACAATCCTCCCCCCTCCCCAAGGAGCTCATTACTGGAAACCTTATTCACCACGTAGGAACACAACACAATAAATTGTGTTATTTGGCTACGGACTTCTATAAGGTGGAGGTCCTGCCCCAGTCGGGCAGCCCCAAATCGAACGGGGAACCCGTTATGCCCTACCTCTCTTGAAATGATGGCGAGTTCATCGCCGTTGCAATTTCTTCTCCATCGTAGGTATAGGTATAGGTAGGTATGCAGGTTGCCTCTCGATGTTTTCCTTCACCGTAAAGCTCTTAGTGTGACGAATCACTCTACTATTTAACTTTCCAATAATTTTACTAAAAACCGCATATAAATTTCATTTGTTTGCTTATCGCCATGAGGTATGCAAGTCTAGAGGGAACTGGCGCTCTGTACTCTCTGCCTACCGCGTTAGACTCGGCGTGATGATACGTATGTATGCTTATCGCCAAAACAGTGTGGCTTAACTTAGATAACAATGATTTGCGCAACCGTTAACCTTAGTCATACTCGGAATAATTATTGTTCTGCCACTGCGTCCTCTTACCATCAGTTACTTCACTCAAGCGTGTTACATTCCAACCTTCCAACAGATTACAATGTACTAATATTCATATAGCCTTGTTCTAGTTTTTAATATATTTATTCGCTATGCCTCGCGGTTTCGCCCGGGTAAAATTGCATTGTTACTTTATTCTTTTAATAAAACACTAACACGGCTTTTAAAAAGCCGTGGTGGCCGAGCGGTTCGAGCAGTTGCCTGCGACGCAAAGGTCGCAAGTTCGAATCCCGACTGTACCAATGAGTTTTTCTGAACTTAAATACAGTGATTAGTCACACCACGAGCTTTACGGTGAAGGAAAACATCGAGAGGAAACCTGCATACGTCTGAGAAGAAATTCAAAGGCGTATGTATAGTCGTGCTTGAGTAACGGCGATGGACTCGCCATCTGTCACGTTGGCACCTAATATACCTCTGGCGGAAAGTGGGTGTGGGTATTACCTATACACCTCTGCCTACCCCTTCGGGGACCCTTGTGGGAAGGCGTGAGGATATATTATATTATTATTATTATATAAAACACTAACGGCCCGTCCCGGCTTCGCACGGGTGGACATTTATTCTTAATATATACAGTACCTAATATCGCTAGTAGAACTGGCTCTGTGCTCTTTTCCTTCCACGTGAGGAACAACTAGTGATGATAGGTATATGTTTGTATGTACCCTGTTCCTCTATTCTACCAAGTGATCATTAATTTCTTGTGTTCTGTATTAATAACCTAAGAATGCTTGAATCTTTTGATATTACCTACCTATCGAAACCGCAAAGTCATTATACATTTGATAATATTATACCGGACCTGACCTGGTTTCCAAAATATAGACTTAGCGATTCTTAAGAGATCAGTTAACTGTACCTAGCTGTATCTATCACATTCTTAAGATATTATATATGTATATGTTATATACCTATATTTTTAGAACGAAAATCTTGTAAGTAAAACTGGACTGGGCTTTACAGTTTCAATGTTGTTCAAAAAACATTGAACCAAAAATTGAGCAAAAAAATCACAATACATAACTAAATCACAACAATGTAATTTAATTCTGTGCACTTTTCTACAATATTCTAGTCTTTGGACCAGTATTAAACATCATCACAATTTAATTATTCAAAGATAACATTCGGAAAGGTAGTTGAAGCCACAGTATACGTAATCTTTTATTATCTGTCTCAGATATACTTTATTCCAAGATTTTGATGTAATTTTTTTCGATGGTACGAATAGATGATAACGATGGTCACGTATACGCTAACGCCGCTACATCTTATTGTATAGGCACTGCACTATCTCAAAGATAGAAAGAAAGTAGACATCACGAAATAATTTTAATTATTAGTTATTAATATTATGATTTCTAAACGTGATGTTTCTAGAAATGCCTTTTATTCGTTTTTATTTCAAACAATGTATAGAAATATGTAAAACAAACAGTGGCGTAGCTAGGTAACTAAAGGCCCTAGGGCAAGACATAAATTAGGTATTCGTCGTACACATTAAACTAAGAAATTAAAACCAAGTTGCCCTTATTAAAGTCGTCTTCCTGGAATCCGGTTTATTTATATTCCGAATATGGGAGACATTTTTACTAGTCCGTGGGGCCCCCTGAGCTTGGGGGCCCCATGGCACTGCCCCGTACAGCCCTCCGGTAGCTACGCCACTGAAAACAAGTCTTTTTGATTACACATGTCACAAAGTTCCTAACAGAATGTACCTCCTGTAATCTTTAAATGTGGTATAATTTGCTATCATTTGTTCGCAGGTGCTGCAAACTATTTACTTCAGCTTTGCTGTCCTTAACGACGTATTGGGAACAAACGCAGCGTTGAAGAAAACACCATTAATTAGGAAAATAAAAGACTACTTATTTAGCCTAGCTTTCACAGTAGCTTTATATGTATCATTGGCATTTTGGGGCATTTATGCAGTCGATAGAGATCTCATATTCCCAACGGCTTTAGACAAAATCGTTCCAAGTTGGCTCAACCACACGATGCATAGTCTCATAGTACCTTTTATTGTTATAGAGTTATTGCTGACACATCGCAACTACCCGACACGAAAAGCCGGTACTTTTATAACACTAGCATTCAATGTGACATACACACTTTGGATACACATACTGTATTTTAAGTCTAATATCTGGGCATACCCTTTCCTAGCATTCTTAAGCTGGCCCTTAAGAATTCTGTTCTGTTGCAGCAGTACTGCAGTTGGTCTTGGTGTCTACATCTTAGGCGAAAAGTTAAATTACATGGTATCCTCCAAAAACTATGTACACGTTAATGGTGTAAATGGAATAACGAAAAAAAGAATTGATTAAACTGTGAAAAATAAATCTGTTGTTTTTTTTTATTTATAGCATACTTTATTCATTTATGGTCACTTACATAGTTGACACTAGTGACCCAATGTAATTAGTGAGTTTTCAGTCAAACCTTGAGATAAATTCCTTATAAAAAGTATACATATAATATATTCGTACAGTAACTAAATAACAACTTCCGATTCGAAACCTTTGACAATAAAATTTATTTCATCTAATTCTTTGTTGACAATTTTTCTACGCCTGCGTACTTTGCCAGTCCATTTCTGCGTGGTCAAAGACAATATATCTGCAAACTTCTCATATATATTGCACAGGCTTTTATAAAACATCAAGACTGTTACAGCACCTTTTAGATACTGTTCCATAAAACATTTAGGATCAGTTTGGTTCTCCAGTTTCACAGACATATTGTATACAAAAGTTCCATTGTAACATTTAGAATACTTTGTGCCTTCAAAAGGACTGTGGCAAAGCGTATTCAAACTGTTGAACATGTGTAGGCAGCACTGGAATTGAGCAAAGGAGTGAATTTTGTTGACATCATAACTCTTTGGCTTTTTCTTTATTTTATCATCCAATTCAAATAGTTTCAATAGTGACCCTGCAGCAATAATACAGTCCTCATACTGTACTTTGTTTTTATTCAGATACGGATCATTGGTTTCTTCAACCTTTGAAGCATTTTGCTGCAATTCTTCTATCTTTTTAGAGAATTTGTTATTGAAGTGAAAATGTCCCCTAAATGTACCAGTTTTTTCATCAATAACTTCTAGCATGATATAGCAAATAATTAAGCTATGTACATTACTGATTGGCACATCACACTTGTGAACCCACCAGAGAATTGATATCATAAATAGTCTGAAATTAGATGGCAAGGGTTCCAAGTCCACTAATGACAATTTTGGCATATGGGTGCTTAGAAAATTAGTAAAGTATAAATTTAATTGGTCATCTGTCAGGTCCTGATACGGTACCTCTAAGGTCTTGTTATGATATGATCTGTGACCACAATTCTGCGATAGCTAGAGTCATTTTCTCTGCTAACATAAGTGCAATACTCTTCAGAGAAATCTGTAAGCATGTCAAATGCATATCGTAAAATAGGTAATGCACAAAGAAAGGAGTCTTCCGCCTTGTAATCTTCTGCCTGGGGTGAACAAAAATGCAAATGATGTGTGAATAGATTAATTAAAGATTTTGCTATATATTTTTTGCGAATTCCTTCAGCAAACCAATCTGGCATTCCTAATACCACATCATTATTTGAAGCAGACTCTTCGTCTGATGAACTGTCATTGTCATCGTCACCTTGGCTTTCATCAACTTCTACAAAGCTCTCATGAGTGAAATCTTCCATCTGTAATTTTGACTCGTATGTCGCAATACTATCACAAAAATCAAAATACTTCAAAGACCGACAGTGTTTATTATTGTAAGCCTCTATACTTCTTTTGATTACTGCAAAAACCTTATCTTTCTGAGATTTCCTTAACCTTCCCAAAATCTTAGATATTGCAGAATCTAAAGTTTCATTCTGCAGCCATTGAAATAGACCGTGAATACACCTTTGTTGGTCATTCTTCTTTTTCTTACTTTTGGGCATTTTTAACTGGGAAAAGAACTTATTGAACACTTTCTTCTCTACGTAATCATTTCCCAGTAATGTTGCTAACAATGGCAACAAGTCTTCATTGAGACCTCCAAAATGACTGACCAAATATTCAACTCTATAAATCTTACATTCTAGAGCATATATTTTTTTACCATTGACATCCACAGGTTTCGCTTTGAAGTCTAGCGTATTAAAGGGTATATACAGACAATTGTATATGAAAAAGTCCGAGTCGTAACTCAGAACGGGACAGTCTAAGAATCTGGCTAATGCAGCTATCTCATCATCGGCTTCAAACTCACACGTTGTGTTTGGCACCTTCATTTCAGTGAGAACTTCTTGGAATACCTCCCGAAGCAACAGCGGGAATATTTGCAAATAGCTTTGAGTTACGGGATCCAGTCTAGATGCTCCATATATCTTAGAACGTAACCTATTATAAGCAGTTTTCAGTTTTCGGTGCTCATAGCTGCCGTCGAAAAGTACATATGGACTTATGTTACACTTGTGCAAGTTCTTAAAGAAGTTCTTGGTGTAAGATGCAAATTTGTCATAATCACCGCCAAATGCAGAGAAGCAATTCAATAATCTATATAATTGGGCGCACAAACTGTGACCGTCTATAACCAAACACGAGTCGTGCAGTAAAAAGTCCTTTAAAAATATGTCTTGCTTATAGTTTACGTACGTAGTTAATCCTCTTACACCCATTTTAGGGAACTTGTCATAAAAGATTTTAATAATTACGGTAAATTATATAGTATTAACATAACATGTTTACTTCACAAATAAGATTCAATCAAGTTTCAAGAATAAAATAAAATGATAAATTTGTTTGAATAAATCCAGACTTACTATAAATCTGTTTTCCGTATGAAACAGGCTTAGGTTAAAAACTATTCTGCTTTATCGATGCAGCAAGCTCATGAACAATGCAACCAGTCTTCAATGCTGAACCATTATATTATGAAGTAATATTATAATGAACTATATATGTAATGTATTTTTTTTAAAAGACGAATATAGTTATTTTTCAGATTTTACATGTAAGTTTGTGACATTAAAAATAACATCTTTATTAATTTCTAAACATCTTATGGTTAGATGCATTACCAAATCCACAAGCTATATGCCAGCGAGATACACTACGTGTAGGCAATATATCACCACAGGTGTCCACCCATAAAAAATATTACAGCTGATTCTTTATTGTCGATTCAAAAACATTGTATAATAAAATGTTTTTGTAGGAGGAAGAACAGTGTAACGGAACGTAACTTATCTATCTTTTCAATACAAGTACAAGTACAAGATCACCGTCATTGATTTGATTGAGGTTGTTTGTGTGTGTTGTACGAGTATGAAAGCGAGCCGCGTGTGATTTTTCGATACGAAATTAACCAAACACGTGTTTTCTTTATATTAAAAGATACTATTAGATTGTAAGACAATATTACGAACATAACAGTATACGACATACCAATCTATCAATATTGATAATTTCACACTCATTGCTTCATAAACTAATACACGCGGCGTACATAGCGTTACAAATTTAGCACGCTGTTAATTCTTCATCAAAGTTTAAAAAGCCTAGCTAAATATGCCTGAGGAAGAAGTCGTGTCTGATAAAAGTGAGAATGGACAGGAGAATGACAAAAACGGGGCACAAGGAGACGCCAATTTGGATCAAGCAATCATTCGGCAAGTTGAATATTATTTCGGTGAGTAACAGTCAGTAATCAAAGAAACGTTATGTATTACAAAGTAGATAGATCTAGATAACCAAATTTCGTTTAAAACGAACAATCATTTTGATTTATGAGAATTAACTACTGCGTTTATTTATGAACTCTATATTTTTTACTTTTGTTTGATATACACACCACGTTAGTTACACCACGAGCTTTACGGTGAAGGAAAACATCGAGAGGAAACCTGCATACGTCTGAGAAGAAATTCAAAGGCGTATGTATAGTCGTGCTGGAGTAACGGTGATGGACTCGCCATCTGTCACGTTGGCAGCTAATATACCTCTGGCGGAAAGTGGGTGTGTGGGTATTACCTATACACCTCCGCCTACCCCTTCGGGAACCCTTGTGGGAAAACGTGAGGATATATTATATTATTATTGTTTGATATATCACTCAGACGTTTCGCGTGTTTGTTTTTTAATGATTGTGGAAAGAAACTGCTTCAAGTCTCTATGAACAGTAAAATGTATGTATGTAGTGTCCCCATCTAGAGTCATAGCAATCCCAGATTTTTTATTTCTAACCATACTTAGTTTAATATGAGCATAGAACAAGTTCATTTCTCTGTGGTCCTTGTAAATTGTAGTAGCAAAATCCGGTTAGTAATTCCCTGTTTCATTAATATAGGCGATGCTAATATGGTCCGAGACAAGTTCCTCCGAGATCAAGTAAAGTTGGATGATGGGTGGGTGCCACTCGATATCCTCACCAAATTCAACCGGCTTGCCAAACTAACCATGGACACGGAAGTGATCGCTGCTGCGCTAAACTCATCCAATGCGGGAATTGTGGAGGTAAAGTTAATATGTTGCATTTAATCATTTTCTAATTTTAATTTTACACCAGGATACCTTTATTATTGGCAGGTCTTTGTATTAAAGTAAGAGGCCAATAAAATTGCAATTATTATATGAAGATATGTTTTGTAAAAGATAACAATTAGTACTGATTATTACTAATAAGTACCCTTGGTTCTTAACTATGTCTTCACCATTACCAAATTTAAAACAAATAAATCCTGTCTATCAAGCACTTTTTATGTTAGTGCTTCAGTTACTAAGCTAGCCATATATTTGTTTTTGTAAAATAATGTTGCCAGAAAACAAAACATTATGAAAATGTTACATTGGAAGTAGTCACTTAAAACAATATTATTTATTTTTACCCAATAGGAGATAGGTGTAGTAAATTATATATATTAATTAAAGCTTTACACTACTAGGTCTCGGAAGATAACAAAAAGGTCAGAAGAAATCCAGAATTGCCAGTTCCAGAAATGAATGAAGAGCGTCGCAAGGAGCTATCGAGCAGGACAATATATGCTAAAGGCTTCCGCAAAGACTCCACCCTGGATGACATATTGAAGTTCTTCAAAGACTTTGATTTTGTGGAAAATGTCATAATGAGAAAATACCTGGACCGTTCCACAAGGAAGAGGCTCTTCAAAGGTTCTGTTTTTGCCACTTTCAAAACAAAAGAACAAGTAAGTACCATTAGCCTTCAAATCATTAAAATCAATGTTTTATGGCTTTGAAAACTAAAACTAGCAACTGTCAGAAATATGTATTTAAAATATTGACAGAGACAACTGCTATGCGTCCTCAAGTGACTACACTAAGTTACAGAAAAGCTTAGTGTCACATGAATAATCCAATGATATTTTTATTTGCTGCTTACTAACTGCTCTTACATATAATATAGGAGAGGTTGACAATAACCCCAAAATCACTTCATGTAATTGATGAATGTTTTTTTGTTACTTTATTTTCCAGGCAGAAAACTTTTTGGCCATGAAAGATATTAAGTTTGAAGACAAGGATCTGCTGACCCTCACACAAGATGCATATGTGCAGCAGAAACAAGAGGAATATGCAAATAAAAAGGAACAGAAAGAGAAGAAAACTAAACAGAAGGAAATGGAAAAAGAGGTAAAAAGAGTTTTTTACATACACCTTTTATTATGCTGAGGCTCACATGGTAGGCAGATAAAGTAGTGCACTAGTTCTGTCTAGACTTACATATAAAGGTCATTTTATGTACCATTTAAACTGACTCTCCATACTCCGCAGGCTGTGGCAGAGAAGGAAGCTTTCAAGCTACCTACAGGAACGGTCCTGTACTTCAGTCAAGGAACGGACAAGATGAAAAGGGAAGACATCAAGGCAGCTTTCACTCCTTTAGGTAAGTTCAAGAGACAATGAAATACCATCACAGAGAGAAGGCAGAGATATATCTCTGAATTTACATAGAAACTAGACAATGATATATGTATATATATTTAAGTACATAGAACCTCCAAGACTAAGGTACAAATACTCAATCTCACAAATATTTGCCCTCATAAACCCACAATGCTTCAACAAAGTTTCATGTCAATAAGTGCAATAAACTTAAGGGATAGACAGGTTCTTTTTAATAATAGCATATACTTTCAACAAGATATACCCTAGAGGCCACGTCTACTACTTCTGTCCGCGAGGATTTAACAAACTGAATATAATTTGGAATCAAATAAATATGTGCTTATAGTTTTCTATGGAGTATTTCGCATTTGAAAATCAACTGTGTGGAAGTTCTTACTTTAGGTAATATCCGTTCTGTACGCTTCACCAATCATTGTTAGAATTAGTAAGGGCTCAGTGGAAAGCCAGTGAAAAGAGGATTCTATTTTTAATTTTTAATATTTTTTTTCAGAATTCGAAGTAGCATACATAGACTTCAAAGTGGGCGATTCCGAGGGCTGGGTGCGCTTTGCAAAAGAAAATGCCGCCAAAGAGGTTTTGGAGAAGATGACTGAAGGAAAACTCAAAATTGACGACGCCGATGTCGTTTTCAAATTACTCGAAGGAGATGAAGAGAAGACATACTTGGACAAGACTGTTGAAGAAATGACAAAGCGCCGCAAGAATTCCAAGAACTTTAGACCATCCTTTAAACACAATAAAGGCAAGAACTACAAGGGAAAGCAGGGCAGGAAACGGAAGAACGATTCAAATGACGATGTATCTTCTAAGAAGGTCAAAGTCGACAGTTAATCATATCCCTGTTTCATATATCTTGTTAAGAAGCATTACCTACTGTTTTTAAATTAAGTACACTGCTATATCTCGTTATACTTACAATATTAATAGTCTGTTGTGTTTACAAGTCTATGTAAATGTTTACAGGTTTCCTTTTTGTCTTATCTGTATGTATAATTAACATTTTGGTTTTGTACATGAGTCAATGTTGAATTAAAATGTATCTTATGTACAAGCTCTGTATTATTTATGATAACATAAGGTTAGATACCTCAATATTATTCACATACAAACATGTGTCATGATCATGCAGAGTCCCTCATGTTTTGTTAAATCAAATATTTGTCCTGGCGGCAGAAGAGTTAGAGGTTGCAAGATGATAGCAAGTTCGAATCCCAACTGTGCCAATAGAACTTTTCAGTAACTTTTTGAGAACTACAAGTACAATTAGTCACTCACATCACGAGCTTAACGGAAATTAAAGGAAAACATGAAGACCAAACCTGCATATGTTTGAGAAGGAATTCAAAGGCGCCAGTATATTCTCTCTGCCCACTCCTATATTCCAGTAAACTATATTATTTATACTAAAAGGTTTTTTTTTACCTAGTATGTAAAGTAAAATCCACCCTATCCTTAAATTGCTTTATTGAGTAATCATGACTACATAATAGTTGTTCTAATCACATGACGAACTATAGCGAATGGTGATTAGTTTTCTGTTTACAGTAGAATAATCATATTTAAGAACAATTTAACATAATAGTTTTTACTTTTACTAATTACGATTGTCAATAACTATCTTTGTACACAGAATACAGAGACCAAAATAGGAAATCGTTATCTCCTGACAAATAATGACAGGAAAATGACGTACACCGCACCGCGTTCGTATCGATCTTGTATCTTGTGTGTCTGTCCAGGATCTTTGACAACACAGGATACAATCATTTTTATTTGAATTTGCTCTTTCGCTACAATTCTTATCAGTTTTGATCTACTCCTAGTCCTACCTCAAAGAGTAGCTTCCTACGTGGTAAGAAGCCGTTATTTTCCTGCTGCATGTTAATAATGCTCCTGACTTTATGCAGTGAGGCGAACAAAGCAAAGAAAAATAATGTGAACTAAAATTGTATATGCAGTTCATGTGAAGCTGCTAATCAATATTGGGATTCAAATTTCGTCTTTGGAGTAATTATTGCGTTAATCCTAAACCAAAAATGAAGCCGGAAGAGAATAACCACGATAACGAAGATGAAACTGAAAAACCAGGAATATCTGGAGATGTTATTGGAGATACCGCGTACAGCGAGAGATTTGTGCTGAAAATTTTGCTTAAACTCGCCAATTTGGATGATTTAAAACATGAAATTAAGGAGAAAGCCTTTGAAGATGACCTTTGCACATTATGGGACATGACTGCTGAACGTGATGTTGTATTATTCCTACAGAAGCATGATGTTCTGCACCTTTTTCACTTCGCTCTACCCGTCGTTGAAATACCTCGTATCATTGAAATAATCATGGGAATTGTCGGCAATATGTGTTGTCATAAGGAAATTGTGACTGATATTATGAACATGGGTACCTTTTCGTCCAATTTACTTGAATATTTGAAAACTGATGACAGCCTCATCTTGGTGCAGTTATTGAGGATGATTAGTTCATGTCTTTTCATGGCTGATGACCCTGACATTTTGCAGTATTGGATGGATCTATTTGTGAGCACTAAGTTTCCAGAAGCACTATATTTTATTCTCAATAACTCTTCCAATAAGGAACTCATAGTGACTGCACTGGAAAACTTTAACACCCTGTGTTCATATTGCAATGTGGAGAAGACAAGATCTGAGTTCTTCACTCACTTTGTTACTCAAGAGGCACTTGAATCTCTTGTAGCAGCATTCACTGAAGTCATTGTTACACAGAAAGACACATGCCCTAATATTGATGAGCTTGAGCGAATTCTGGTAGTGTGTTTGCAGATAGTTCTAAATTTGATTGGGTTTGAAAAGTCTGTTGATATATACAAAGATGTTAAGCCAAAGGCAGTGGACATGTTAAGTGTCATTATAACATATTTTGAAAACAAATTTGTGAACCAAAAGGAGGTGGATACAGATTTGGTTGACATTATAGAAACAGTTAACACAATTGTTGATACATTAGACTTGAGTCAGTGTGAGATTGACAAGTACTTCACCCAAAGTTACAGCATCTGGACAGTGCTGTCGACATTGACAACCTCTGATGAGAATTGTTCAACATTTGACGAGGATGATGAAGAGGATCAAGATGATATGAACAAATTCATATTGCAAATGAGACCTCCTTTGAGCACGTTCATGGGAAACTATTTAACCAAATGCTCCGATGAAAATCTCTTGAAAGCTATGGATATGATTGGTAATAATTATGACGATATTGTAAGCTTTATGGAAGATGAGGCTCTGGCAACATCAGTGTCAAAAAGAACCGAAGATTATAGGACTAGGTTAAGGGAGTCTGATTCTTAATAAATATATGCATAAAAACTTTGTTTGAAATCTCTTAATTTTCTTTCCTGCAATAGTCTTACAAAAGCTCAAGATTGGATTAACCGATTTAGATACATCATATAATTCAGATTTAACATTTCAACCCTGATAGAAGGCACTACACTGCATTTGTAATCCAAAGATTTATTTTGTCAATCAAAGTTGACAACAGTTTATGCAATATATGTATGTATAAATTCATTTTTCAAATTTATTGCATTTCAGTGGTGGGTATTATACCAAAGTCGCTTTCTTCCTTTATACGAAAGCATTTTAGCATATTATTGCGTTATACAAACGTATATATCAGAATAATAAATATCTTATTCATCAAGAGTACTCGAAACCGGCGAGCATGTAAGAAGTAAAGTAACATATTAATATGGACGAAGCGAAAGAACTATGCAAGTCTAGAGAGAACTGGCGCGCTATACTCTCTGCCTTCCCCTAGAGGGACTCTGTGTGATTACGTCCAGCTAATAATATATCTACGTGCCAAATTTAATTCAGTTCCGTTCTGCCGTTCTAGCGTGATCGAGTAAAGTATAATCTTACATAAATAAATAATATATTCCAGGACTTGAAATGTGATCATCGCCACCTATAGAGTCCAATTGTGAATCAAACACAGTCTATATTACTTTACTCTTTGATCAAACATCAACATTATTCTAGCTCAGGAGTTCAGTTCACACACACACAGAAGAATTAGGTATATAACATAAGGGAATACAAATAAAACTGCAACACATATATAGGATTATATATTTTTTTGACATTATAAAGCAACATTTATATTACCATAGACAAGTCCGGCACCGCCGCGAGGCGCGCTAACCATTCGAATGTTACAGTAACTAAACAAGCTCTCGCCCATACACACGTACACCACAAATACTGAAAGGACAATGGAGATTAATAACTGTATACTTTATATTTAAATGTACTTAACGACTAACTAACCGCGAGCCTACATTGCCCCATCGAGCGGGGCTCAAAATGATATATCAACTCGTATATATTTAGATAATATTACATCGTTAGAGATAATAAAAACAGAATAAAGACTAGACTTTACACTGATCAACGACAAATTGGCTAACAGCAACATATCGCGAGTGGCGCCGCGCTGCGGCCGACGGCGCAGCTAAACGTACTTCGTCAAGAACAACAACTGAAGCATTACTAACAGAAAATAGAGACTTACGCGTTACGCGGCCACCTTCATACACTCAGGAGCGTAAGGAACCGAGAGCCCATGTGCAAAAAAGTTTGATCACGCCAATATTCGAAGTATTCTTCACAGGTTTCGACCACAAGTCGCAACTTTTTGGGAATGCACCTGTATATTATCTGAGTTGCCATGTTTAAAGTAGTGTTACAACCTATTTTATGAAGACTCCTAAAGTGGGAGAATTTTTTGGTTGTTCAATAAGAGGTTTACTCCGACACGGGGGTCGGACCCTGGGGCCTTCGGTATCTGCGCCTCTGAGCACAAGAGTGGTAGCGGAGGCAAGCGCCGCCGGCCGTAGGGTGACATAACATACATTATATAAAACATTACTCGTTACCTACTCAATAAGTTACATAAATAATCTGAATTTAAAAACAAGTCTCCGCCTTCCGCTTAACAAGTGTATCACGACGAACCGTGCCAACGCCAGTTCAGATACGTCCGGCCCTTACTCATAGATAACGCTATTCAACAAAACATTATATCAACATAAATATTATTAATTCATTCCATTGCATTCAATTTGATACAGCTTAGCCTTAATGTGCTTATACTTATAATTAAACCATAGATCTAATATACTGTTGGCAATAAGGCGGAGCACAGTGACGTGTAACGAGACCGATATATATATCGTTCTCGTTCGCACGCTATCTATTTGTCGAAACAAAAACCAAATTTAACGCAACGTCAAACTTTTATCTGCGTGCTCATATAAAAATTAAAATACAAAGAAAAATTCACAATTCACATAGACTATATATTTTGGTATCATTATAGAAAAACCATAGGCAATAAAAACTAAATTTTAATATGTATATTATATCTATGGCTCAAACGGGTTATGCATGAGTAAAGGCCTTTAAAGAAAAATATTTACAAAAAAATAATCACATAGCCACAAAAGCCTTGGGTGATATGAACGCGGTTTGCCCCTTTGTACCATCAGGGATATGTTTGTTACATCAATATCAATCTTAGTTATATTAATATAATACAATTATTAAAACTTAAAACACGAGTTCGTTCGACTCATGAACGCAAACAAAAAATCCACCGAACATACGTAATCATATAAAATGTAAAAATTAATCCACAAAGCTTCGTCGACACGAGAAAAAAATACACAAAACTTTTGTAAAAACTATACAACAAATGTATTGAGAGAATAAAATAAAGTTCCTTTTGTTAATACGTTCTACCAATCCAGCCATATTTAATTTTTCTTTATCAAATGTGGTCCTTTTTTGGCACATAACCTTGGAAAAATACCAATCAAAATAATACTATGAAAACTGCTTGATGTGGCAGTGTTTGAATCACCTTCGTATCTGGGCTAGGACCACGCTTGGCAGCTAAGGGTGTACAGTCGTCACGTACTAAACTTATTCACTATTTCGTTTATGCTCCTGACTGTACCACCTAACTACCAGATGCCACGACAACTTATAAAGTAACAATATCTATGTAAATTAAATAAGCCAATTTTCTTAGCGTTCGAGTACACATAATTGGGCTGTAAGCTCTCGTGTTAAGAGCGTTTTTCGAGTGACTATTCACGGTCGCTTGTCTTTCCGTCGCATACGTTTTCAGCATTTCTATAACGATATAATAAATATGCCGATACAAGCATATGCAGCAGACAACGAGCTAAAGTCAACTTTATAAATCTTTGGTACATTTTTTGTGAGCAAACGACAAGTGATAAATGTTTGAGAATAATTAACAAGCCTTAAGCGACTATGAAGATACTTCATACTAAACGATACCAAAAATACTGAAGTTTGGACCGAATTGAACCTTATATGC
>JACCPG010008721.1:0-75915 GCA_016069955.1 Drepana arcuata
GCAAATTGAAAAGCTACTAAGAATCTACTAAGAAGCTAATAAGAATGAGTTACTGTTACGTATGTATGGAGCGGAATAAAATATGTTATTCAGAACACTGGTTTATTGATAATGGCTCGTATTTGAGCCAAAGCCCGCCAAAACAATTCGCTGACAGCTGTCATCAATGAGGACGATCATCAATGGCTGTCATGGCATGTGACCGCGCCAAACCGAAACTCACTGACAGCTGTTAGGCAAGACAGAATACACATCAGATAGCATATAATTCGTTTGCTATTTACACATTTACTCTTAATTATTTTTAAGGCATTAAAATATACTTTTCCTTAAAAATAAATAATTTTGGACGTATAGCGGTTATGGGATTCTTCTAAATGCAGTTACCAATTTTTTTATAATAAATATAAATAGTTACCAGAGGACTTTCTGTAGACACAGAGTCACCTGACTCACTTAAAGTCTTCGTGCGACTTCCCTATAAGATAATGAATTGCAATTTAGTCAAGAGTGAAATCGTCTTTCAATCACTGTCGAACCGAAAGGCCATTATTAAAAGCATATATATACCTATACATGGTATAGTATGTCCGCTAAAAAGGGATGTTATTATATAATAATATCTTCACGACTTCCCACAAGAGTCCAAAGGGGTAGGCAGAGGTGAGTATTGCGATGTATGCGTGAGTATGGCGAGTCCATTGCCGTTTCAAGCACGAATAGACACACATCTTTGAATATATTTTCAAACGTATGCAGGTCTCCACCCGACGTTATCCTTCACCGACGTGACGTGTGACTGATCACTGTGTTATACCTACCCCCATGTAAATGCTTGCGGGGAGCTTTATGCAATGGTGTGTTAAATATGATACAACCTCCAGAAAACAAAATAGAACTGGGGTTGTATGGCTATGTAATAAACATGCAGTCTCAGATACAGATTTCGATTATATTATCTGTAAACACTAACACACACTGTAACAGCCAAAATCAAATCACAATTATTTTATTCAACGTAAGGGACACAGGAAACCCTTATTGAAGGTCACATACTAAATTTAAAACCACAGTAACAACCATTTCCAAAGAAAACTAATGAGAAGAAACGGGAAAGCTAAATTCCTAGCTCTTTCATAATATTGTTCCCTGTTTACTTACCGCGCTCTCGCTCATAATAACGTAAGGATAAAAATAAAATAAAAAAATACGCAATTGTGTTTTTGTTTGTGATCACAATGATCACACGTCAAAATTTTAACCGTTGACTATTTGTCAAAGGTTACTGATACGGCTTTAGAAAAAAAGTAAAATAGCTGAAAAGTTTTTGATCAAAGGTAAACTTTTTAATTTTGCTCGATTTCTGCGAACCCCTTTGAAGGCCTTTGTGTCAAGGCGTGTAAAACAGTTTTAAGATATTTACAGATACAGGCTTAACTACAATTATAAACAAAGCCGTGGTGGCCGAGTAGTTCGAGTAGTTGTCTGCGATACAAAGATGCAAGTTCGAATCCCGACTGTACAAATGAGTCTCAACGAAGTAGGTACAGTGACTACGAGCTTTGCGATGTAGGTAAACACCGAGAGGAAACATTACGTTTGAGAAGAAATTCAAAAGACGTATGGTCTTGCGACCACGATGGTGCCTAAAATATATCTCTGGCGGAATGTGGGTGTGTGGTCCCCGAAGGGGTGGGCAGAGATGTGTAGGTAGTAACCTATACGACTCTGCCTACCCCTTCGGGGGACCCTTGTGAGACAGCATGAACATATATTATAAATTAAACACATATTGTTAATATAACAAATTTTATAATGACAATAATACCTAGCTTAACACGTGGTTTATAGCTAAAATACTTACTTAGTTAACCAAACAATATTTGGATTACAAACACAATATCTACTAGAAACTCAGCTGGAAATATTGAAATGAAATCAAGAGTACTTACAAGAATTATATAATTTAAAACACACCAATTGCTTGTCAAGTCAAGTGCTTTTTAAGTCACACGAAACATAATTTATTTTCAATCAATATGGAGACAGTTCGGGATAACGGATATTGGCTAATAACAATGACTGTTATTTTTTTGTTTTAATTATTAATAATACTATAGTTCTAGATAGTGCCATCCACGAAGACGCGCCCCATCCATTTCTAGTCGACGGGACGCGAGTCTATTAATTGTAGTGTGCGTGTGCACTCGTAGGTAATCAGTGTGTAACGATAATACTGAAACATTAGTAGAAGGTTGGCACCTAAATATACCTCTGTTGAAAAGTGGGTGTGTGGGTACTACCTATACACCTCTGCCTACCCCTTCGGGGAACCTTGTGGGAAGGCGTGAGGATATATATTAGAAGGTTGCACACTTACTTACCTACACTATAGTAGTAGTAACTATAGATAGGAATAGCGGGGCGCGTCTTCGTGGATGGCACTATTTATACACATGTGCGACGTAGTAGAGTTCAGCTCATTTGTGAAACAGGCTCTCGTATCTCGCATCGAAGCCTCTCGATATAATTATGTTAAGAGAATCAGCATTGCTATCCAGCGTGGCAATTAGCTAGTCTTCTTGGCTAGATATCCATAGTTACACATATAAAATATGGTACTAATAATAATAAAATAATATGGTACTAGTAGTTTTTATATTTGGTGCCCGCTTATTCTTCTGCGTAGACTTAGAACTTGGTTTTCAAACCATCTATTTCTAAGCGGAAATCCCCTATGAACCAGCACCAAATGTATCGCTCGCGCGGTGACTGCGAGGATCACACTCTTATTGAATATTTCGCAACACAATAATCGTGATATAGATAGGACCGCCCGTTATCTGACAAACACTATGCGGGATGCTGTCGAAGTATTTGTCGGATTATTCAGTACAGTAGACCCGAGTTCGGTAATTTAACGAAAATGTGGGCCTTGCAAGATAAACATTTGCTTATAAAAGGCATAATACAAAATGCCGAAAGTATACGTACAATAGGCATTTCGGATTACAGGAGAGACGTTAAATATCCTTTTCATAGGTCCCATCAATATCTAAAAAAAATGCTAGTTATACAACCACTGATGCACATTGATGATGATGATTTAACAACAGCTTTTAATGTGATTTTATAAAAAAAAATACATATTCTGAGCACCACATTAACAAGGTCAATTCTTTTTTCAAAGTATGTTCACATAGGGGGGGATACGTCCGTTACTTTAAATTACAGAAGATATTGAGCCTTATATTTGTGTATATTAAGTCTATAATCGTTTTTACCTAGCTACTGTCACGTAGTGCATGTGCACTGAATTATCGACCCAGTACCATTGTTGTAAGGTCTAATATCGCCAGCTAGAGGGCAGCAGGTCGTCCCCGTCTACAAACTAATAGCAGACTTATGCAGACATAATTAGTTTTTAAGGCGTGTCATTTGAATACAGTATTATATATTTTGCTAAACATTCTCCTATTGCCGCGTTGGTATGTAAATGTAAATTGTATACTACATTTTTGGCATCACAAAAAAATCCGATAGGACATTTAAATTTCTTGGAATAATAGAAAACAAGATTATTTACATACCACAGAATCACGTCCATTAAACTTAAAAGTTGTTAGGAATCAAATTCTCAAGTGTTGAGGCAGGCAATATTATGGTATGGAATAAATAAGAATATTATTTCTTTATTCCACATAAGCACGTCGATTGTACACAAAGTTGTATGGAGGAAAATTCTGAGGCAATGAGGCATATCATACCGTGGAATAATATATTTAATATTTATTCCTCAGGAGCACGGTAAGTGTGCAGAGTTGCTTAGAGGAAAATTTTTAAGCATTGAAGCATATTGAACACCACATGAAGAGAAATTAGTTTGATCTACATACCGCTTGGAGCGCTTCTGAACTTTCTATACATTGACATTCTAAGTAATGAAAACTCGCGAGACGGCGATGTAAAAATTAATTACTTTCAGATTAAATATGCCTATATTAGTCCTTAGTCTTTTTGAACAAATGTAACTACAATTAATTTATAATATACGCAATTAGCATTGAATGAACTATTTATATAAAGTCAGTGCATCCTTAGTTCATTAAACTTAACCGTTAAAACACCACACGACAACAATAGGCACATATTACATTATTGTGGTCTGTAAAAACATAACACTCGTTTGGTTTTGCCTATTTGAGTAAAGGAGTCATAAAGAGGTAACTAAATTAAATAAATTAATTGTACCTTTATGATCGTTGTTTTAAACAGTTCAGATAGTTGACAACCCCTGTAACCTGTTATAGATTGTGGTCATAGTTGACTTTTCCATAGATGAAAACGTCAAAATTGTGGTTGTCATTGAAGGTTCATGACAAGCTAACATACCATGTATTTGCACCTCCCACGATATGGGCACTAATAAGTATACAGTACAGCGGGTGAAGAGGTTCATACGCTAAAAAGGTCGCCGGCGGACGGCAGAGGCGCCAAACCTCCGGTCACGTCCGGCAATTGCGACACATCCGGCAAGCTGTCTATGTGGGACTTGACTTCCGTTTTCACAGCGTAAATCTTTTGCAGTTTTATGTTGTATTCCTGAAAAGACAGAAGTAAAGGCATGAACTGTGAAAAGACACGACAGTAAATTAATACATACGTTATGTATGTAGGTATACTGCGATAGGGATATATAGCGATGCCAACGTGATGGTCAGCGAGTCTATCGCCTCAGGCACGAAAGGTATATATACGTTACTCAAACTGTTTTACACTGTACGTACACCATTGGAATACACTGTACACTATTAGAATACACTGTAGGTATACTATACCCTCTGTTAAACCCGTGTTGTAAACGGTACTGACATTATTCATACTTTTTATCTTATTATTATTTCTCCGTACACTCAATTATAAACTTAGATGAAAACGATTTAAGGCTTAATTTCCGGTGCTACCTCTAGTCTCGCCTCGGCCTGCTTGGCGAGGTCCCTCTGCGCCTGCGCGAAGTCCCTCAACATGGCCGCCACCTTCCGCCGCTTGTCCAACTCCTCGGAAAGCCTCAAGTTGTACTCGGCCAACAATTCCACTGCAGAGTTCACTATCGCACTCAGGCTTAATGCCGATTCCTTATCTATAACAAAGAAGAATATATTTTCATTGTCTGTGGACACATTTAATTACGACAAAACAATTGGCGTTATAGTCGTGTTTGAGAAATGGCGATGGACTCGACATCTGTCACGTTGACACCTAAACATCTCTTTGGCGAAAGAGGGTGTTGTTACACCTCTGCTAACCCATTTTGGTGTCTTTGTGGGAAGGCGTGCACCATGTTGTCGAATTATTTTCTAATATCAATAGTTACGGTTATGGAAAATGTAAAAGGATCTATTCCTTTCAATAAGCAAGGATTTATATAATTTAACAATATTACTAGTTGATTTGCCATTATCACAATAGCAATATAACCTTTATGATTAGTATTAGGCAATAAGTTTTTGCTAAGACAATCCAATTATAACTCTCATATCAACCTCAATATTGATAGATCATTGTAAATAGAACTGATGAAACATTATTATCTCATCGATATGGCATAAACATTGTTTGATTTACATATCGTATATAGTGTGACAAAGAATATTCGCAAACGCAAACTTATTGTTACCCAGATAGAACACAACTTACGAACATCAAAAGTTAATACTGTTTTAATTTCAAATCGTAAGTCCTTATTAATTATGCAAAAGAATAATCGCAAATGCAACCTTAATTTTACCCCAATAGAGCATAAATTTGGATTATCTGAAGTAACACTTAAGACCTTACTTATACCCACGAATCAAAGTTCAATGAAACCAACTATTTAGGTGATATGCAAACCTATTATTTAAGACATTTGCGTAATAAATTCATTAACGTTTCTCTGATAAATACACTCTGATTTCTCTTACTCTTGTGCATTTGTAGAGAAAGTATATTTACTTAGAAAAACATGTTAGTGTTAAGTTTCTCCATTGATTGTCATTCAATGAGGTAAAAAATTCAAAGCAAGGTGTGTTTGGTGATGTTGAATATAAAACTATAAATTTACACAAGCATTTGAGGGAAATTTTGGTACATGAGTGTTAATTGGATATTCTAGCGCTGTGTTTTATTAACATTATTTGCATTGTCATCTTGGGATACCAGTTAGTGAAGACTTTGTAAATAAAAACTTGGAAATACTGTTTTAAATTTTATTAAAAAATCATTTACAAAATTAGGATACAAAAATATAATTGGCATGTCAATTACATCATAGTTGGTTTCAATTGAACCAATTCGTCTAGAATACTTAGCATTAGTTAAAAAGCAGTCATTAAAACACGGCAGCTTTTCTAGGCACCTTGCAACTTTAAACCTTAACAACTCAAATTAATGTAAATTTTCACTTGTCAATGTAGAGTCAATAGCGTGGCAAGCGTAAAAAACAAAAAAAATGCCAGAATGTTTCATATGTGAATGCTATAAATATAATTATTGGCAACATCACAGAAAAGTCACGTGTCAAATACAGTCTAAACTCCCTAAATGAAACATTCGGTCAGGAGGGTGGTTTATTATCTCTTAGGTAGATGTAGAGCTGGCGTAGGTGGAGTATGAATTTTATCACATGGTTGATGCGGTAATAGGGGGTCATTTTACCTTCTAACTTAGACAATAATTGCACTTCCGACACCTCTGGCGGTAGGGAAGCAATGCGCTCTCGCACTGCCTCGTCGCTTGAAGCACTCGACTCTAGCTCTAACAATGCCTGCAAATTGGACATCAAACACATGATTTTCTATTGTAATAAAGTAAATTGCAATTTAAAATACAAAAAAATATAGTTTTCTAAAGATCAGATTAATTGCTTTCTCCCATAGATGGAGAATTTAGAATAAAAATCTTACTTCCTACCAATATTGTAAAATGTGAAAGTAAGTTTTATGAAAAAAAAATACTAGAGTATTCTATTATTCCACGACCCGCTAGATGAGAAATTAGTGAGGCGCAACGTCAAGGATGGCATTATCATAGTGTGAATCTCATAGGTAAGAATAGATAATTTTGTTGTTTTTTTATGTAATGTGTAAAGTATGTGACATCTTGTAACTCACCCTAATCAATTCCTCAGGCTCAGGTGGGTCGCCAGGGGGTGTCTTAGGGCTAAGTGTGGTATGAGTCTCTATATGCCCATCAACTTCTACTTTGGTTTCGCTGCGGCGCCTCTCATGTTTTGGCTTGATTTCCTTCTCCGATTTCTCTACCTTCTCCAGCTTAGGCTTCTTCTCCGGTTCTTTTGGCTCTGTGTCTACAGACTTACGCTTGGAAACCTTGCTGGGCTCAGGTGGGATTGCATCATTGGGATCAACTGAAATAATAAACATTCAATAATAATCAACTTCTTAACAAAAATACACATATATCTTCACAATTTCCTACAAGAGACTAGAAGACTAGACAGAGATGTTACAAAATTCTGTTTCCTGGAGATAAATCTTAGTGCAGACGAAAAGAACAAGTAAATGCCTGAATACATTCCATAACATTAAACTAGTGGTGTGATAAATCCCTGAATGTTTAGTTCATAAAACTTGTTAGTAAAATCAGGATTAAACATGCAATATTGGCCTCACTGGTGCCACTCCTCGAATCACTTGGCCACCACACCTGAATATTAAGTAATATTCTGATCACCTACCAGCCACTTTGAAGTCTTGTATCTTTTGTGCATCATACACCCCCCGCTCCTGCCAAATGTTGAGTATCCTATGCAGGGAGTGTTTGGTCTTGGTGTTGATTCCAGTCTTAGCCATGTGTTGGAAGGATTCGACAAGCACCTCGCCAAACTCCTTGCCATACTCTGGACCCTTCTTTTTACTATTCTGTATCACATCATTGGCCAGGTACATGAATGTTAGCTGTCTGCTGTCTTTTACTGTGTGCAAAAGTAAACATTATTATTTATTTATAGCCAATTGTGTCCCACTGCTGGACCAAGGCCAAAAGTGAACATTTGTTCAGAAACAGTAATTTTATTATACCACAAAGATAATATGTATATAATTTATTCTTATAGTTGTATGAAATTTCATGTGTTGGTCACAATCTAGAGGAGAAAAATCATAATTTAAAATGCATGCAAGGTCTTATTACGCGTAGCACATAGGTTCCTATATAATGCAAATGTTTTCTGAACATTCTGCAGCATGAAACTGTGGCATCAGTATTTTCAATATCACAGGTGTTGCTGTGTACGACAAAGATAGTTAAATTAGTAATGACTTGATTGAAAGCATTCTGACCACACAATAAACAAAAGTTTGATTCGTGAGATTAATAACGTAAATTTGTTTAGGCAAGTCCAATATACATGTAGATATTTGTCACAGGATTTGATGGGGTGTTTATAACTTACTTACGTTTCTATAATTAACTATCAAAATTAATACTTTACCATGATGTAATATTACGTTAATGAAAATCGCAGATAACCTCTAACGAGGAAGATCTAATGAGCTAAATACAGCGAAAAATTTGTAAACTACACATTCAATGTTTCCACATTTCGGGAGCACGGGAGATACCACAGTGAGCTAATAATGAGTGTTTAAAAACAAATGTTATTACACATAGAGCATGAGACAGAACAAATATCAGCCTATTAAAAAAAAGGTACGTTCAAGTAGAGAAAGAGGTTATGTACCTACCTTTTAAGATTTCTTTGAACCAAGTTTTGACAACGGCAGCGTGGTGTTTTCTGTGATGTATTAACCATAATGATAGTGTCTGAATACTTTGCTGACTTGAATTCAACTCTTGAAGTTTACGAACTAATGCATTTTCCGTAAACCCAGCCATTGTTTTAATTATTTAAACTTGTTTAGCCGCCACGAACAACATTCGCTACAATCATTTGACACACACTGACGCCATATTTTTAATTTTGTTTTTCTAATTCGTATTCTCTATAATTTGTATATCTATGGTTCGCCCGGAGGCCGCTTCGTTTCACGTTCACAAACGTAAAATGATATTTAAATACACATAACGAATAAAATTAAAAAATATTATTCCGTTTGTAGGCTCAAATAAGGAGTAAAGCTGCTGCAAAATGTTTGTCTATAATTAATTGAGGGTCATGTCAAGAGAGTACGAACGAAGCATAAATTATCTTGCTGCACCGCTGCACCTAGATTAGCTAACTTTTTCTAACGCATTCTAGGTAGTTCGGATCACAGATGAAAAAATAAAACGTGGTAACATAATATAATTCCTTTGTATATTACAAATTAAAATTAGATGAGTAAAATTGTATATGCTATGACAAAGCATTTATAGATACTACGTATGTGCGACCAAACCTCCGTAGTAGGGTACTTGTATTAAAAAGATGCCTTTGAAGTTCATTGGCACTCAGCGTGATACCAAACGTGGTGAATCGAAGGCTGACCACTTGCGGCTACGATATATTTTAAATGTACATTAAGGGTAGGTATGTTATGTGGAATAACCTTGAAAAGGAAGATGGCTGCCACCGGCCACGTGAGTGTGGTAATTCGTAAAGTTTTTATATTGGCTTTGTTTATGTTTTCTGTGCCTATTATGAAGTAGGTTTAGCCATATCTGCTTTAAATGGGAAAGTATATGCGGATTTTTACCTCAATCATGCTAGAACTTGTGAATGGAATTGAATTAAATAGATTATTAGCGGGATTAATATTTACGATGTTTTATTCCTGAAAAAAAAAAACATGAATTTACAAACACTAGTGTTGAATGAATTGAAACAAATTTATGGCCGAGATATATATTGAATTTCAACAATCTTTCGCCTGTTTAGGAGGTGTCAACCCTGTCATACCAGATAACAAGTCTTTTGCCATCTCTCATATACGATAGCTACAATTTACTACGTAGGTAGTTAGGCATAGGTAGATAAGATATTACTTTAACACATTTAAACATGTAAAGGCAAATAAAAGCGGGTAAAAACAGTATTTACAATGTTATCGACAACATTATTTTAATGTTCTGCCCTATATTTTGTACTCTTACTTTCACTTAAGTAGGTACCTACATGGCTTTTTGATATGCTGTTCGTCTGTTTTTCACACAAGTTGCGGTTTTACGTATTTATTTAGATTGTAACAAATAAACACACACACACCCACTTTCCGCCAGAGGTATATTAGGTGCCAACGTGACAGATGGCGAGTCCATCGCCGTTACTCAAGCACGACTATACATACGCCTTTGAATTGCTTCTCAGACGTATGCAGGTTTCCTCTCGATGTTCTCCTTCACCATAAAGCTCGTGGTGATAAATAACATTGAATCTCTTTACACTTAACACTAAACACTGACACGGACGATAAAATTCACACTTTACACTGAAAGGACAAAACATTGGACGTGAAAACTCACACTCCCTCCACCTTCTTGTCAAATTCCCCCTCGTCGAGCTCTGTGGCTTCCTGGTACTCCAATACCAGGTGGGTCATGTTGCTCTCCGCCTCCGTGAACTCCATTTCGTCCATGTACTCTCCAGTATATGTATATATATAGAAAGTGTGAGTAAAGAAAGATTGACGAAAGAGATATACAAAGCGAAAATGTATGCAAGAGGCAGAGGAAGGACCATGTTCCAAGTACCATCTAATCGAACAGACACACAAAGACAAGAACGTCCAGAGTACTAGAATCCGGCGAGCATATATGAAATTATGAAGAGACGGATGAATGAGGACGAAGCGAAGAGTGCTCTACCATAGCATAAAGAGACAAAGTAGGTTATCTTCATACAAACGCACCGCGCGCGGCTTGTATGTGTGCGCTATTGTATCTATGTGTCGACGCACGCACACTCTAACAAAATCTCGACTCGTTTCTCAGTGCGCCAGTCGGGGCTAACACTGCACAAGGTTCGCGCGCGCGTCACGGCTTTTCGGCACCGCTAAATGATTTATTCATCAAAATGTCTGATAATCGCAGAAAAACGTATTGCTGTGTGTTTGGGTGTCTTAATAATTCATCGATTCCAGACCTGTCTCTGTTCAGATTACCTATTGAACAGGAAAGGTAAGTTAGTCACTTATTCTAGCATAATATAATTTTACTTGGTGATGAGATATACGAGAGAGGAGAGAGACCTACGTACTTACATATTTTTTGTTTGTATTAGTTTTCTATCACACAGGAAGTAGGTAGGTAGGCTCCTACTAGAATGTATTAGGTACTTTTGATCTGGCAATTGGTTTGCCGCTATTTCTTTGTTTACGTTTAGTTATGCCGATTTCTCAGTATTGTAGGTATAGTAACTAAGTACCTACCTACTTACAGAAAATCGTAATTCAAAATAAGTATGTACGAGTACCTAATTGACTAATAGTAAATCAAATACATATAAAACAAAGTTCGAATCATAACAACAAATTCGATTATAGTCTAAGAGACAGTCGTTAGTTTTTAATGTTGTTTTTATTTCTTTTAATGATAATATTTCATTCACTTTATTCATTTTTTATTATAGATACCTAATGTATATTAAATGTGCTTTTTATTTCAGACGCCTTCAGTGGCTGCGCGAAGCGCGAACAGCCGCGCCTAATATTTAGCTAAAAGTGACAACCCTAAGACAGTAGGTAATTATATCGCGAATTGGGCCGGAGATAACCTACTTACTCCCTCTCTTTATACTATGGCTCTACTCTATTTACCCCGTTAGGAACTTGGCGTGATGATATGTAGGTATGTAAATATATATATATTTACTAGTTGTCCCGAATTTCTCGAATCCTCCTGAAGACAAACAGAAAATTTCATTAATATCCAGCCGGTTAGGAGGAGTGACATACTTTTCTCACATTATAAATAATTTATTGAACCACACAAAGCGTGCTTGCGACAAAAATATAGGTACTTAGCATACCTATCCACATATGTCCATGTATAAATCCAATTTTAATAAATTCACGTAAAATTTACCACTTTTCGTATGAAATATTCATAAGATAAATACATATTTTACATAGCTTGTGATAGGTAACACATTAGTGTACGAAATATTTACCTGCTGACATTGAAAGCATGGTGCTTTTATGAATTATTGTAGATATACTATGTATATTATATATTGGTATTAACTACACAAAACAATTGTAACGACGAAGGTACTTGAAGATTTCTTAACATTTAACTCGATCGATATTTTATAACATTCTAGACATGTACCTACCAAATAGTACGCACATGGCGCCAGTCGTAAAGTCGCGAAGATGTTTTTCTGGTGCCATCGACCGGTCCGCGGTGTCCGATGAACACGCGCACTTCTTTCTCCACACCTGCGCATGCGCAGCCTCAGTTCAGTTTCTTAAGGCAGTGGCGAGCGCGCTCCTTCGATCGCGGCCGACCAAGACCGCGCGAAAATGGAATCGAGTTTCTAATTCGAACATTCAAATTAGTTTCGAAATTTAAAACAATTTAATTTCCACATCGAATAACGACCAGTGTTTCGTTGTTTTTTTTTAATAATAAGAAAGTTTAAGTAAAAAAGTGTAAAATGAAATTAATGTTTGTCAATAACGTTCCCAGTATAATGCTGATGTCTTTGGTACTGCTGGCCAACGCTCAACGGTCCTCCAACAATCTGAGAGACGTCGGTAAGTACAGACAAATAAATAAGTTAACTTAAGTACACGCTGACCTATATACAAACAAGTTCTAAATAAATACCAAGCTTAATTTTATTATATTAACACTTTTTATCCCGCGGGAACCATGTAAAATTATATTGATATCTAGGTTTTTTTCTAAAATAAAACCGTTTGGGCAAATCACGAATCATTCGTATTTATAGGAATTAGATACATTTATTATGATTCATTATTGAAAATATATATTTACCAAAATAAAAAGCACTCAGGAATAATAAATATACCTTTTTAACAGTGAAACAACTATCAAAATCGGATCAGTAATACCCCAAACATCCAAATACAATAAAAATACCGGCTTAGGACATTAGTATAAATTTCAAATATTAAAGAAGATTACATGATGCGATTATAAAACGATTATAGTGGAAAGTATAAAAAAAACCCTGAAAATAGCAACGTATTTCACTAACCTATTTATAAATATATTCATATTATTCAATATTATTTGCTAAGCTTTGCAGGCAGTCTACACTCGATGTAGGTCAATGGACTAATTCCGTTGAATGGACACTGAATTCTTCGACTCAGACACTATGTCAAGCAATATATTTAGTGCAGACCTACATATAAAAACATATAATGTACTTTACTTCTAGCACGAACTGAAATATATATATTAAGTATTATCTATTTTGAATTTGTGATGAAGGTATTTATGCCTGTTACGATTTAACCTTCACGACGCGTAGGTTCATACAAAAACTAGTGATTTTAGTTCAAAACTGACGTATCCGAGTTTTTGGCGGGATGCGAGAAGAGTGGTTTGGATTTTCTCCGGTGTCTCGTAAATTTTGGCATTGTGTGTAATTTTGGTGTCATATTGTCCAGTAATGTTCCATAAAAGGACCATTTATAAAGAATATGCAACAAATATCTTTAGCTAGCTTTCTATGTGAAGTGATGTACAAGTTGATAGTAGACACGTAGAGTTCTGCTACTGCTTGGAATTCAATCCAGAAATTCCTAGAAATGCATAAATACTTTTTAAATGTAAACCCATTTAAAAAATAAAAGTATCATAGGTAAATTTTATTTAATTCGAACGTCAACAAGTCATTTTACATTAATAAAATTATACAAATTCCTCATACGCTCATCTTGCAATATCTAGGAATCCGTCCAACGTGAATAAAATATTTTTTGTAATGTTGTGTGGGTATGCGATCGATGTAGGTCAACAGTGGATATGAACAACATCCTTAGCTGTTCACGCTCACGCTTATTGATATCTATAATTTGTAGGGCAATGACATTAGCTCCGGAAAAAGTCTACAGCAAATGGCAATGTTCAAAATTAACTGGGTAAAAATTTTGGTACATCGACAACTTTAAATAAAATGTAAAAAAAATAATTTTGCATTCCGATCTCGCCCAAGGTGACGATTAGCAGTAATGGTCATAATTTTACAAACTTATGAAATCAATAAAAAAATGTGAGCTGGAAACCTTTATGCGCCATCCCACAACAATACCCGATGGGCTATATGTTTGAATTTATTCATAGGTTATCTCGCAGTGTTTTCCTTCACTGCAAAGCTCGCAATCCATCAACACTAAGTCGAGGTCCCTGCAGCGGGTGCTCTTGGTTGTGGCTGGAAGCCTTAGGAGAGTATTGTCCGGCTAAGTAGCAAAAGTTCCCGAAACTCACGCTACGAGAGGCAACAGACTAAATAATTGATAGCAATAGCCCATTCAAGGCTTGCAATCTTGACTTTGCAGGTGAGTATTTTAAGCATTCCCCTACCACGGCTCTAGAAGTATAATAATTCCAACAAAATGTTAGATAATAACATACGTAGCAACTCACTGATCTTTGCTTCACGCACGCAGTGCCCTAGAAGCCTAGATTTAAAAAAGTATAATATTTTTTATCAATAACGCGGGCAAGTACCCCTTCACTTGTACGCCACATTACTAAGATACCACCACGTGCTTTCAATAAAATGTTGCCAGTATTATAATCTATACTAATAACATAAAGACGCAGGTTAATTGTTAGAACGCGCTAATCTTAGGAACTACCAGTGATGGTATATGATAGCTCGTTTTTTTTAACTTTGCTACTTATTCGGGCAATGACGGGCCAGGCTTAAGCCAGACACCTTAATGTGCAGGCAAACGCAGCTAAGGGCACCCCGTGTGGTGTTGGAATGAGAGCAAGAGAGCTGGGCTGGACTGTTAATTTTGCGTGATTTAGATATGCGCGTCTGGCTCGGTACAGGCCGGCGTTTACGAGAGTCGGGGGAATACGGCTTGTTCACGTCGTCGCCGCAATACGGACCGGTCGGTTTTGTATAGTGCCTGTTTGTGATCGGGAATCCTGGAGGACCGTTATGTCAACGACAGCCCGTTGAGGACGGCTAACAGGCTATATTAATGATACTAGTCAAGTTAGCACGCATGAAACCGCGGCATACAACTCTTTAATAGTATTTAGATAATAATATATCCTCACGCCTTCCCACAAGGGTCCCCGAAGGGGTAGGCAGAGGTGTATAGGTAATACCCACACACCCACTTTCCGCCAGAGGTATATTAGGTGCCAATGCGACAGATGGCGAGTCCATCGCCGTTACTCAAGCACGACTATACATACGCCTTTGAATTTCTTCTCAGACGTATGCAGGTTTCCTCTCGATGTTTTCCTTCACCGTAAAGCTCGTGGTGTGACTAATCACTGTACTTAAGTTCAGAAAAACTCATTGGTACAGTCGGGATTCGAACTTGCGACCTTTGCGTCGCAGGCAACTGCTCGAACCACTCGGCCACCACGGCTAATTACGGCTATTTAGATAAATGAATTAAATTCCCCATTGCAGTTGCAATAATTAGCTCCAATACTTCAAGGTTCGTCTTGTAAGTTGGCCATGATTGTACGCAGGAATGCAATATTAAAACATTTCGGATTGACAGTGTCACTTTTACTTTTCGTGACAACATTGTGGGTGTGATTTCTCTCTCCGAAACGAGTTATCGGTTCTGTAACTTTGTTGTCGTAGTAAAATTATGCTAAGCTGTTCGTCTACTATTTACGTCTATTATGTCTACTAATTGTATAGTCGACTACCGCACATGGAAAGGCGTCAATTTCAATAGCTATGCCACTATCGGTTTACTATGTACCTATAAAATGGCGTATATTCTTAGTCGGTTATAGCAAACTGGGTTTTGAATTCATCTTTCTTCAGGACTAACTGTTATTGTAATAATATATGTATATGAGGACTACTATTTTCCCTTGGGCAGTAGAACATAAAATTAAACAATTTTTTTCCCTCCAATCACTCTATTGATAAGCGCCGCATTAAAATCCGTTGCGTAGTTTTAAAGATATTAACGTACAGGCGACGTAAAGCTACTGGTACTTTGGTTTATGTATACTATGTAGAGAAGGGGTGTAGAATTTAATTGACTTAGAGGTGATGCTGTTTATAGATTGATACCTACATTTCATATGATTTGCTAATTTACCATTAGCAAATCATCAGTCTTAATCGTAATAATAAAGTCAATCTGTCTTAAGTTAAAAGTTTGTTTAAAAGTTAAAACAAATATTTTATACTAGCTGTGCCCGCGACTTCGTCGGCGTGGACGACTTTTTATCTTTCGTAAAAAAAATTTTTTTCAATAAAAAGTATCCAATGTTACTTCTAATACCTCCAAGAATATGTGTACAAAGTATTATGATGATAGGTTAAGTAGTTTTTACGTGAAAGCGTAACAAACAAACTTACATTCACATTTAGTAAGGATATGGAATGGTCGTGAGTTGAAGCAGCAAGGATGTTTTATGTTCGAAGACACTTGTAACGTGTCTCTAAAATGAAATTAGATTTCAATAAAAACAAGGTCACCTTTGTAAATAGGCACCTATGAGTGACATACAAATAAAATAAAAATGTAAGTCATAAAAAATGATATTGGAAACTATGGGTTTTTTTTATTTATTGGTACCTACTCAAGGTATTTTATTCATGACATCGATACCAGTCTTTTGGTCGCAAACATACCAATAATACTTGTTGTATATACACATATATGTTGACAATCAATCACAAAGCTATTTACCAAACATGCCAACTTGTTAAAAAAGCAAACCCGGTAATTATTATAATGTTGGCAATCCATAAATCATTCGAGATCCCACGGCATTGCCTACACGACCATTATAAACGAAGTAAGATGGGTTTCAAGGCAGGTCAATGTCGTTGGAGCACATTTTAATCATAGTCGTAAATAAAAAACACTAAATATCATATTTTAAGTGGGTTTACACTTCGTAGGTATCATCGACGAAGTCCGAAGATCATAATTCGTATCAAACGATATTTTTAATTCAGTGTTCACTTGATAGTGCATAAAAAAAGAAAATGACATTTAAGCGTGAGTTTATGGTTTAAACAACAATCTGAATAAACAAGCATGGTATTCAAAGCGATAGTTGAAACCCTACACTACTTAATGCATATTCGAGTGTCGAAGGAACCCTTCTCCAGTAATTCCTTGTGATAATAATATACTCTACAAGAACAGATACATAATAGATTATGTTGTGTTGTATTTAATCTATTTGTAAAAAGATAATTGTCACAAAAAGACATCTACATCTTTCTGTACTTTTCTACCAGTCGTCGATTTCAATCCGATTAGTGACTCTTCTCGAAAACATTAAATTGAATTGCTTTACGACAACTAATTATTAAAGCAGGCCAAAGTTACATTGTGTGAGGTTAATAGGACCGGTTCGTTAGATGCGTCTGCCAATAATTTTACTCGGATGATTCGCGGCGTCCTTGCCATGCCGCTTTGCAACAGTATTGCGACATTGCTCTAATAAGGGTCTACCTATATTCTCTATGGTTATGCTCTATGGTTGATCCGCAGCGTAGGTGAACTTGTTCGAATACTTTACACATGATTCGATAGTGACTTGAAGGTATTCATTGAGATAGCGTCTATACGCTATAGATATACGACCATATGGTCGTCATCTTACTTTAGTTTTTACATGTTGCGAACCGATAATATGTTTCCGACAAGGGTCCCTGAAGGGGTAGGCAGAGGTGAATTGGTAGTACCTACCCACCCACGTTCCGCCAGAGATATATTTAGGTGCCAAAGTGACAGATGGCGTGTCCGTCGCTGTTACTCAAGCTTGTAGGTTTCCTCTCGATGTTTTCCTTCTCCGTAAAGCTCGTGGTGTGACTAATCACTGTAGTGTAATTTACGATTATATTGTTGAAATTATACCAGTTCAATCAAAATGTCTTGAGAGAACAGCAGCTCTATGCTTTCTACCTCGCGAGGGATTTAATATAGATCGTGTAAACAAACGTTATTTCAATCAATACATTTGAATTTTGTCTACACGTGGTCAGCGAGAAACGTGTTGCGATCTACAACGAACATCCGTAATGTAACACTTTCAATTCTCGCTTGGCTGCATGTCGATGAAAAAAATACAATATAGCTAAGTTTCTTTTACAAAATTTGTTTAAAGAAAGTTGTGACATCATGAACAACGAAATATATTAGACATTGAATGTGGAACTTTGCGTAAAAAAAGCATTGTTTTTTTATTGCACAAAATAAGATATGTAATATGCCTTTTCACAAGGGTCCCCTAGCGGGTAGGCAGAGGTGTATAGTTAGTAACCACACGCCCACACAACCACTTTCCGCCAGAGATATATTTTAGGTGCCAACGTGACAGATAGCGAGTCCATCGCCATGGACGAAGCGAAAGAGGTATGTAAGTCAAAAGAGAACTGGCGCTCTATAACTCTCTGCCTACCCCGTTAGGGACTCGGCGTGATTATATGTATGTATGTATATATATGAGTCGGTGAGTCATAAATAACACAACTTCTTGACACGCTATACGCAGATGTATTAAATTGGACTTAAGTTATGTCACAGAAAATAACTGGAGCGTAAGCGTTGCGGTCAATTATAAAGTATGTACCTAGCCTTACACACATTAAATATTATTATTATTCGAAAGTGAGCATAAATGGAAAGACTTGTGGTGGTCGAGTTGTTAAAGTAGCCATCTCTAGATTATATTTCTAGATCAATTCCAGTTAGATGTTTTAATTTTCTTGAGTTAAATTGTTGCTCTACTAGATAGTAGCAGTCTCTAATGATGGTGTTAATATGTATGTATAATTACAGTGATTTATCACACTGCAAACTACAATAATAATATATCCTCACGCCTTCCCACAAGGGTCCCCGAAGGAGTAGGAGAGGTGTATAGGTAATACCCACACACCCACTTTCCGCCAGAGGTATATTAGGTGCCAACGTGACAGATGGCGAGTCCATCGCCGTTACTCAAGCACGACTATACATACGCCTTTGAATAATAAGGCTATGCATAAAAACATTGCCTACCCCATTAAAGAGTCGGCATGATGATATTTATGCCAGCTATAAGTGTGTGCAACAAGAGGCAGAGGAAGACCACGTTCCAACAACCTAGATCAAATCGAACGGACACTCAAGGACGGGAACGTCAAGAGTACCGACGAGCATGAATGAAGAGACTGATGAATGTGGCCGAAGCGAAAGAGGTATGTCTAGAGAGAACTGGCGCTTTATACTCTCTGCCTACCCCGTTAGGGACCCGGCGTGTTGATATGTATGTATGTATGTATGTATGCAAGCTATAATAAAGCTGCGTATAAAAACAATACCTGCATATGTTTGTGAAGAGTATCATGTAAAGTATGTTTAGGCATGTCTGGAAGACGGAGACAGACTCGCCACATCACGTTGGCTGCAAAGAACGTTGCTTACGAAAAATTGGTGTATTCTACCTTTACCTGGTACAAACCCTTTTGGGATTGTGATAAGAACGAAAAGTGGAAAATAAAAAGCGTTGGAAGTGGAAAATAAAAAAAAAAGTTGGAGAAACGTGTACTTTTATTTTAACTACTTGGTGAAAACTGTAGTTTTATATAAATAATAATAATAATAATAATAAATACCTGGGACAATTCCACACACATTGACCTAGTCCCAAATTAAGCAAAGCTTGTGTAATGGTAACTAGACAACTATATATTTACTTATATAGATAGATATATACATAAATACATAGGACATCCAAGACTAAGGTACAAATACTCGTGTTCATCACACAATTATCTGCCCCCAGCGGGATTCGAACCCGCGACCTCAAGTTTCGTCAGTCAGGAGCTCTAACCACTAGACCAGAAGGTCGTCTTATTAACTTCAATGTCTGTTGAAGTTTTAACTAGTTGATATATGGATGCTTGTTGTTTTAAAACAGACATTAGCAGATAATTCCACATTAGAGTTGCATATGTTAATGAAGATAACACAGTACGGATGTGAATGCATTTCATTTGTTATGATGTGTTAAGAGTTCAGGTCACAAAACTAGTGTTTTTACAAACATAGACTAGAGAGTAACGTAGAGTTGGCGCATGTTCAGTACATTTTGACGTTGTCATAACCCATAGAAGAAATATTTATTACAAACTAGCTGTCCCGCCCAGCTTCGCTTGGGTGAAAAATAAAAGCCACGCTCCCAAGCCTGGCGTCACCTATTGGGTCCAACTATTAGAGAATCTAAACAATTTTCGAATCCACCTGGAGAAACCTGAGTTTGAAGAACACATTCGGTGGCAACTTTAACACAGAGATACGATTGCAAACGCTTGTTTGCCACCCAAGTGGTGGTATATAACAACCATTGTGGACAAAACATCAATGTACATAGTATATAGGTCCATTCTGAAAATCAAAATTCACACCTAGGTGGGAACAATGCTTTAGCAGTATCGACCTTAAACGCTAACCTTTAACCTTGCTTTCGTTATTTCTAGTATGAATATGGATATGATAATTCAAACACTCAATTCAACTGTCAATCAGTATTGTTACTAGTATCTTATATAGTGTGCCTACAGTTTTTCTAGTTCCTAACTTTTAACCTAACGTGGCTAAGACTTTTAGTAGTTTTATTATAATATGACACTCAACTAGGATCCGTGGAGAGCCGTGGTGGCCGAGTGGTTTGAGCAGTTGCCTGCGACGCAAAGGTCGCAAGTTCGAATCCCGACTGTACCAATTAGTTTTTTTGCACTTAAGTACAGTGATTAGTCACACCACAAGCTTTACGGTGAAGGAAAACATCGAGAGAAAACCTGCATACGTCTGAGAAGAAATTCAAAGGCGTATGTATAGTCGTGCTGGAGTAACGGCGATGGACTCGCTATCTGTCACGTTGACACCTAATGTACCTCTGGTGGAAAGTGGGTGTGTGGGTATTACCTATACACCCTAACTACCCCTTCGGGGACGCTTGTGGGAAGGCGTGAGGATATATTTTAACTAGGATCGAACAATCAAGGATAGATTATTTTAAACTAGTGTGTACTTATGTCTAGGGAGAGCAGTTTTGTAGTAAAAATTTTGTTCAATAAATTTTTTCTGCATTGAAAAACTACAGTTATCAAAGCGATGACAATTTTATTTACTAATAAAATTTAAAAATTTGCAAGTTCGAACACTGACCGTTATGACCGTATTGTACGTGCGTTGTTTGGTGGCGTTATTATGAAAACGATTTGATTTCACATGTCTGGATTTAGTTGAAATGTTAAGCAATACTGCTCTGTCCACCTGAATCTTCTAAATGGCTCCATATTGATCAAAATCCTTAGGAACGAATAACCAGCCAGTATTCAAAATAGCTCACAATTGTGCCTAACTTTTCTGTGATCTTATTTAGGAGTCTATTCGCGAAGTGTGTATTATTTTCACGTGCATTTCAACCTATTTGAAGTTGAATTACATAATTTTGTCCACTTACTTCAACCAATGATAATTTAACGTTTATACATACATATTATGCTCTCGTTAAATGCGAGGAAACGTGCGAAAAAAGCCTTACTCTACATTGCACTAAAGTAGGTATTGCATAAATGGTCACTTTTAAAAGAGCACGCTGCATTTTTATAATTGCCACACTAGGTATTCATGTCGGTGTTGCATCACGTAAATTATATTAAGCGGTATAAATATTTATAGTTTATTAAAATGGAAAACGTGTGTATAATAAATCCAGACGGAAAACACACCCTTCGATGAAAGACTGGGACCTTTAGCAGCCTTTAGTTTCAGATAATTAGCAAAGTAATGTTCACTAACTATATTTTTTTTTTACTCGATTATTACCTTTTTTATGTTTGTTATTTGATTCTCAAAAGGACCGCTAACCAAATACTATTACAATAACTATTATATAAACAAAACAGAATATTTTGGCACATGTCAAAAATTATATACCTACAGGCCGCCTTTTTGTATGGAAATTTATGCATTTTTTAATGATGATTCTAAACAGCCCCCATTACATGACTAATCAGTTATGTTACATCCTGTATGACATACTTTTATAGAACGAGTTATATAGTATTTACATCAAATTTAAGATTGATTTTTACTTAAATCGGGTCTAAGTACGCTTTTGGTTAAAGGCCTGACTTAATAAAATCCTGTCTAACCAAGATCGGTACTGGAGATATTTGTCTATAATTATATGTCTAGATATCTATAATACACCTATATTGTACAAATTGGCCGTGTGTATACTAGTCTAGGGAGTTGGGTTTGTATATTAAGCTCGGCATACATATATACGTACTTGAAAAATGGCTCAGTGAAAAAAGCTACCTATTCTACAAAGCACTATTTTAATAATAAAAAAAATTTAGTTCGAGGTTTAAATAGTACTTTCTACTAAAAAAAATTTATGAAATTGTAATAAATAAAATAATGCATTGTAGTTGGAGTTAGGAGGTATCTAAATACCTACCTACGGAAAAAATCGCATGCCAATATTATGATATTACGAATATATATTACGAACGCGTGATTCAATCACTACGTGCATTTAAATATCAAATTATGTAACTAAGCGTGTTCTGGCGAATAAATTATTTAATTTCATTAATTGAATCAGACTACATACAAACCAAAAGTATGTAACATTACCCAAAAAACGCCCGCCATATCTAGACTTATTATTTTTTTTATTATCAGTTATTTATTGTTTCTATTTCTGAATTTTTGATCTTTTAAATCATAGTTTTTAGAATGTGGGTCCGCCTCTGTTAATAGATTCTTTTTTTTTTTTACGAACCCTTTATTTGTTACAGCTAACATTAAATTTTTATATCTGTGATCTTTGTATAAATTGTATTACACAACTTGGTAGATACACTTACAATTGAATAATATAATAATTTGTATAAGTATGCATAAACAGATAAACTTGTGTCTAGATTTGGACCAGATAGTCACAGTTAGGTTCATATTTTAAGGATGTTGGGTAAACTCGAGGCAACAGTATTTTTTTATGTTCCAACGTGTTGTAAGTAAAGATATTTAAAAGTAAATTACATACCTTATTTTTAATTATAGTCGTAGCTCTCTTAATACGACATAAGCCAGTAAATATTTCATAATTTTATAATGGCTAGGTGCTTGAGGATGGCTCTCTAATTATTTTTAATGGGCGCTTGAAACATTTTAATAAAGTTCAATAGAGCTTTAAAATATTATGTTCTTGTTCGAAATGCGCTGTAGCGGCCAGTACCTATATAATAATCAACGCGTACATAATATATCTTATTCATTACGTCTCGCCCTGCATATTCTGATATCACAGATTAGTTAATCCTTTTACAGAAACATCAAAAGTCGGTCATATGTCTATAGATTTTATGGCGGAGTGCTGGATTTTGGCAATTCTGCTACGTCCTGTCTGTCACATGGTGCAGCGTTACTTTTTTGTCTGTGACAACTTCGTGACAGTTGGTGACACGTCTAAACCTATAATATTTATTTCATTCATTACTAATCAGTGGACTAGTTAAACGCCATCTTTGTATAAAATTAGTCTCATCATTGCCATGGTGTAAAATATTCAAATTTCTTTGTTTTTTTTTGTTTCAGGTATGTTTATAGGCCACGTTTGTATCATTGTGTATTAATTATAATCTTGTAAGTATTATATTACTAAGGATCAATTTACGAAAATATAAAATAGTTGGTTTAATATTTTCGAGCCTTACGAACTTTTTAGGTATTTTCTAGCTAGGTTCAGGTATTGCCAAGGGATTGAACTTTAAACGCTTGAGACTTTTTTTATTATTGACCGATTTGCGTGATGAAATAAAACGTGATTAAAGCTTAAAGTATGGCATCGCGTGATTATATGTGTTGGTTTTCACATAAAATTTAACCCTTTATTGCCTGTATTAAAAAAGGCGATAAAATAATTTTGACCTCAGTTATCGTATCGTTGCCAACGATATTACTTCACAGTACTAACATTAATTCGTTTATGTGACATATAGTTGAAGGCTAAAGAAAAGGTTTCTTAATCCGGAAACCGTGAAAAGAAAATATTTTCAAAGATAATATACACCTGTATAGTAAAATACTGTTTTTATGCGTATAAACAGTCCCCGTAGGGGTAGACGGAGATGTGTCTTACCCATACACACACTTTTCGCTGGAGATTTAATTTTAGACGCCAACGTGACAGATAGCGAGTACATCGCCGTTTCTCAAACACGACTATTGCATACGTCTTTGAATGTGTGCTCAAACGTATGAGGGTTTTCTCTTGACATTTTTCGTCACCACAAAGCTCGTGGTGTCACTGTAGGTACATACTTAAATTCAGAAAAAATTATTGGTATAGCTTCTAATCTTCTTGTCTTTCTTATCTTTGTGTCTGTCTTCTCCTGACAAGTTTTTTTGTTGGAAACGGTGGTAACTTTAGTATTTTATTTAGTATGATGTGACGTTCAATAAGTGTTCCTTTACGTTGGATTAAAGATTTTGATTTTGTGTTGCAGCACTCGAACAACTCTGCTACCGCGTATCTTTCTAAATTTATTATTATTATTATTATAAGCCGTGGTGGCCGAGTGGTTCGAGCAGTTGCCTGCGACGCAAAGGTCGCAAGTTCGAATCCCGATTGTACCAATGAGTTTTTCTGAACTTAAGTACAGTGATTAGTCACACCACGAGCTTTACGGTGAAGGAAAACATCGAGAGGAAACCTGCATACGTCTGTGAAGAAATTCAAAAGGCGTATGTATAGTCGTGCTTGAGTAACGGCGATGGACTCGCCATCTGTCACGTTGGCACCTAATATATCTCTGGCGGAAAGTGGGTGTGTGGGTATTACCCCTACCCCTTGTGGGAAGGCGTGAGGATATATTATATTATTATTTTATTATTGTTATATCCTCACGCCTTCCCACAAGGGTCCCCGAAGGGGTAGGCAGAGGTTAATTTTCTTAATTTAAGTGGCACAATTTATTTTACGTGCTAAATTCATCACTTCCGCACATAACAAATTGTAATTAAGTACCTCTACATTGCTGCCCGTATAGATACATTTTATTAGTAGTAATGATAACACTAATTGTGTATTGGTTCTGCAATAAATACCTGTGTAACGATCGATCGTGCATCTGTAACTATTGTTCAAGTCGTTATTGAGCAAGCATGAGCGCTCTGTATTAATCAAATACCATGATTTATAGTCGTCTTCCTTTGACGTAGCTCTCGTGGCCGAGAGGGTAGACAAGTCACTTGTAAAGCCGAGATCACAGGTTTAAGTACCAGTGGTCTGTACGATTTTTGAACTTAAGTGGCTTACTCTACAACGGTTTACGTTGAAGTAAAAATGACAAATATTTCATTAATCGTAAATTTAATTACCCAAAAAATTACCGCTGAGGGCGGGCATTTGTGCGATGAACACGAATATTTGTACCATAGTCATGGATCCTATGTATATACTTAAATACCTAACTATACAATTATCAAGAGAATATCGTGGTCTAGTTCCCATGGTACAAGCTTTGCTTAGTTTGCGACTGTGTCAATTTGTGTGGAATTGTCCGAGGTATTTAATACAAGTTAATCTAAACCGTTACAACATAGGATAACAAACATACACACGGTTTTAATGACCATGCCATAACATATTTTTACAGTTAGCTACTAACGAGTGTAACTATCATTTGTTAATAGTGGTTACAGAATAAACATAATCATTTGCCTTAATTGTCAAAAAAGCAATAATAGCAACATCGTGCGAAGGATAGTAGCAATTAAACTAACGTTTACTTAACTAACAACCAGGAAGCGATCTGATCCGTTGTGTAACTGGCTCTTAACTGGAGCACTGGACACAACATAAAGACTAAACTAAACCCGAAAACATTTCCTGTGATTAAAACTGTCGATGTCCATTATTTGAACGGACAGCACAATAGGAATAGTTTAATCTAATTGCATCTCTGGTACGTTGGCTATGTTGGTCGCGGGTTCGATTAAATTATTGAATAGTGAATCTGAACGTATGTCGATTGTTTTTATAACTACAAGAGAACCGGCTTTGATTATGTATGTATGTGTGACAAAGACTAGGTTCATTTGTTTTTTGCTCGCCGAGAGGTAAAAGCTGCGTTCCAGACCTTTTAAAATACAACTATCTTAGCATGACAAACAACGGAGAACCGATATGGATTCCTTAAGTACCCCATTACTACGTATTTGGAGTATATTTGCTGCTTATGGCGCCGTCTGATGATCCCCAAATAGAGCATTTATCATGATCATGCTTGTCTTATGAGGCTTTTGTTAAATGTTTAAATAGTTTATTCTGAAAAATGTACTCTATTTAGGTAATGTCAGAAGAAGCATAACACGTAAGCAGGTTTCCTTACAAATCACTAAAACTGTAACAAGTAACTGTAGAAAACAATGTTTTCCTGCGAGGTTTGGACCTGAAATATTTTGCAGGTGACAGAAACCATATGGCCATGTTGGCCGTTAGGTTTTTTTTATATAAATATACACTTCAAATAAGAAAAATCGAAACATCTTGCGTTTAATAGTGAATAATAATAATAATACCTCTTATTATATATATATCCTCACACCTTACCACAAGGGTCCCCGAAGTGGTAGGCAGAGGTGTATAGGTAATACCCACACACCCACTTTCCAGCGGTATTTAGCCAGAGGTATATTAGGTGCCAACCAATCCTTCCTTTTTTAACATTGGTTCCCTTTTACGTAGCCCCAGTCTACCTACCCTTCGGGGACCCTTTTGTGAAGGCATAAAAAGGAAAATACGTGTTTGCTGTGAGCGAGAGTCAAACCTACAGCTAATGGCGCAATAATTAAGCCACAACGCGCTAGCGGGCAATATACTCACTGATGTACAAACTAAGAGTATTTATTTCCGCGTACCTAAATTTAATTAAAATTATAAGTCATTAATCAGGGCGTAATAATTTTATCACGCTACAATTAAAAGCATTATGTCAGCGCGGATCTTGCGTTAATATGTAGCAATGTGTGCTTAAGCGGCCATTTATATGTGGCACATTATAACTCATAATACACGCTCTAGTTTCCAAGTACAATAGGGCTGGCTGTATCAGCCTGATGTGTGTTGCGTAAAATCGCTTAAAAACTTCGCTTGTGCCAACCTTGCGGCGGATGCGCCGCTATCGGATATGTCCCTAGACAAAATCTCTTTCTGTTCACGCAAAAGCTATCCATTGTATGGCAAATCTTAGTAGTTGTGGAAAAAGGTACCTATGTCATTGCCATAAAATGGATCGGATGGAAAAGAGATTTTATCTTAGGGGCAAGGGGGGAACAAAAACCTTTGAGATTTTCCCTGGAGAGTACAGCATGGAGTTCTTTAAAAAGTGTGTGAAAATATTCCTTCACGATCGGCAGCGTGCGAGCGATACCACTGGTGTTGCAGGCGTCCATAGGCGGCGGTAACCGCTTACTATCAAGCCGACCCGTGTGATATAAAAAAAATGTCTTTGAGCTTCTTCTCAAACGCATGCAACCTATTGTTTTCCTTCACCCCAAAGCTCGTGATGTGACTAATTACTGTACTTAAGGTCAGAAAAACTCATTGGCACAATCGGAATTCGAACTTGCAATTTTTGTTTAGCATTACTCGAACCACTTACTCGGCTAACAAGGCTCTTTGATAAATTAATCAGTAAGTAAGTTAAAAAAAAATAATTATACGTATTACATCTGTTTGCCAAAGGCAGAAATGTTTGGTGAAAGTGATGTTTAGTTTGGTTGATAATGATGAATGGCGGCACGATTAAGATTCAATTAAACTTGTCAAGGGCACCAAGGACGGTAAAAGTTGTTTCCATCCGTTCTTTATATAATGACCTAGTTATACTGAAATTTCGTTCTTAGGGTAGTTAAGAACATTGCAAAAGCAATCAATGCATACGAAATATTCACCTTAATATCAGCTTAATGCTGTTGTGGCAAATGTTGTTAAATACTTTGTTTTAAGAAGAGTGGATATTGAGCAAATGACATTGAGTCAAAATAAGTAAAGGATTTAAAAAGAAAATCGTGTCTCGTGATCATTCGTAACGTCGTGCGCTAGGAATTATCATTTAGGAGTTTCAGTGTTTAACGAAACTTCAAAACAGAAAATTTAATATAATATAATATGTACATAATAAATCATATTCATATTAGGTTTGCCTCGTGGTTTCGCTCGTTTTAAATGTATTACATAAACTAAAAATCAGCTTTCTAAAACTAAAAATGCTTCTATGGGTTGCATGATGACTTTACCCAAAATTTTACTTAATACAACAACCAAAATCTCCCTCTATATAATATATAATATATAATATTATAATAGTAAAGATTATGATCTTCAAAGAGAAACTCACATGCCATTGACCACCCAAAACAAGCAGTCACAACACTCTCCCAAATAGGGCAGCAACGTTACAGTTTGGAAATAAAAAAGGACTGTATATGTAGTTTTATTGTTGTATTACGTCAATTAGACAATATTATTGAACGCAAGCGAAACAAACGGGTTACCTTGAGGCTCCAGACCACTTTCTCTGCAGACAACCAAACCGGAATCCATTCACGCATTCATTTAGAAATGATGAGGGCTAATATTGGTTCTTGAATCGCCGTTTTTTTGCGTTCGTCATCGGACATGCACGCCTTTAGAAAGCGGACACTCATAGCTTTTGAAATTTATCTTACGAAAAATTATAGGCTCTTTGGTCAAAAACACTTACTTACTATTTGGCTAGTTTTATATTCACGCGATTGCGGAGTTTATTGTAATTGACTTTGGTAGCTTCAGTTTCGGGGACATTTACTACTTAAACGAAACACCATAAGGTCAAAAACCCTCTAGCCAGGCAGTGCCTATCCTAAGCAACACCGCTAAGGGCACCTTGTGGGGCTTCTACAAAGACCTTAGTTTTGGGGCGATGCAGATTCACAAGCTAGGTGCTGGACTATACCAGTTTTAAATCAGACATGATTTACACTTATTGCTGCTGGACTGTGCCAATGTGTCAAATGGCATTAGATTGGCAGCCCTATCAAATCGTTACTCCAAGTCCTACAGAACGAAAATTCTGTATCTGTTCTTAAGACTTGAGATTTAATAGATTGCGTCTTAAGGCAATACAATGTGCGGCATCGTCTAATTGGGGCAGCCCTAACGGAAGTTGCATTTAACGGTTGAATGCAATTTAGATAACTTCTCAAACATAGTTTTCTATTGCTATTTCGTTCACCGTAGAAGTAGGAGTGACTTAGTAGTACTTGAGTTTACGAAGACTTTGTGGCACTCTACTTGCTCCTAGACTTTGCAAGGTACTTCCAGGATATGGTTTCTCTCTTCTGAATGATATAATTTTTCTAAAGATTATGTTGAAAGAGTATTTACTTTTTTATGCCCAATCAGCGTCGCGTGTTAATTATTTGGTAATAAGGTGTACGGAGCACCTATCCGTATGAGCCTAACTTTCTCTTGGCTCGGTCGTCATTCACGCCATTAAATGTAACATGGTATCAGATAAGATCTTTACAAGCTTACTTGGGTTTATTTCTAAAAGCCATCCAAGGCTTCAATATATAATTACGTAGATAAATCTGATGCACAGAGTAGAGATTGACAGGTGCTCTATGGTTCAACTTTCAGTTTTTTTAACCAGGGATAATCAAATACTTTTTTTATCTAATTCTTAATGATGCAATGTTCTTAAATCTACTCAAACTATTTAGTAACTTAATCTGATTTAAGCCGTATAAAATCAGAACACGTAAGTTTAACTCATTAAGGTTTCTGAGTGAAATGATATTTTATTAAAATATTTGAGTGCAATAATATACAAACTTCTTAGTGAACAAAGATGATGGAATAGTCTGGTGATATATATATATATAATAAAAAATAAGTACATAAAGAGAATTCTGAAATTACAGGTTGTTATCCACATTGAAGGCTTTGACTTGTTCTTGATATTGTCGGTGTTTTTCTTCTAAAGACCTCAAAGCACTGGACGGACGTACACCTCCGACGTTGAGCAGAAGACTTATATGAAGTGGGGACACCTCGGAGACACCGATCTCTTTGTCTGTATTAATGCCTCTGCTTCTAGCACTCGATTTCGCCCTAACTCTATTCTCAATCTTTTTGTGTCCTTTGTCTGTTTGTTTGTCTGGTTTCTTTGTTTGGACATGCTGCTTCGGATTTGCAGATTCGTTCCTGTTACTCGTCAATTTCTCTCTTACGGTATCTTTGGCCATATTTCTTTCTCTGATATTCCGCATGTCAGCCGATTTAGATTTAGGGAAATATGATTTCTTTGCCAATTGAGAGCTGTCTTTTTCTAGTTTATTTACTAAGTAAGATGAGCTGACTTCTTCCTTACGTTCTTTAGAGGAACCTCGTGCTGAACTTCGCCTAGCCGGCGATTCTTGCTCAGCCTTCCTACGAATATCGGCTTCTACAGATTTTTTGTAGATCCTTAGTCGATTTTCCATTCTTACCTTCTCAGAATATCTTTGAAGGCTTCTAGCTCTTTCTAATCTAGGTTTTATTTTTGCCATGTCAGGTCCCAATCCTCCAAGCTTTACGGTTTCGATTGGTGGAACCGTAGCCCGTCTGAGGTTACGACGTGGGTGTGAGACTTCAGAAACACTCTTAAAGTTGTCATCGTCAGGAGAATTGCTTCTTACATTTTCCGTTAAACGCAATCCTTCTATAGAATTGTCAATATATTTGTCAAATTCTTGATTTAGAAGTTTTTCGTAGTAAATTTCGTTATATGATTCAGTGTTGTAGAATTCCGTGGTTGGATTATTTATATCTTCACTGAAGCTTTCTTGTTCAGTATCGCCAAATTCAGGGGACAACGATCGTATTTCATTTAGATCCTTTTTCTCAGGCTGTAGAGGGGTAAACTGCTTTCTAAATATCTCTAAGTAGCTACTGCATCTGGCTTTGCGCCTATCTTTGTTAACAAGGTAACTATTGTGTTGTGATTCTTTTTTCATTTTATCGTTTCCTTTGGCATACTTATCTTGTTTATCTTTCCGTGTTTGAAGTTTCGGTATCTTTATTAGTACATCTTTTTCGTAAAATGGTACAAGAATGGTATCTACGTTATCGTCGGATATCCCATCTCTCACAGAGGTCTTTCTATTGAAATCTCGCTCTAAGCTATCTAAGGATATATTGCTTTCAGAACTTGAACGTTTCTCCATTACCCTTGATGAAAATTTGAGTCTTTTTCTTTTACTCAGAATTAAATACGATGATGTTTCCATATTGTCACCATGACGTTTATTACATTGTTTTGATACGGCCAGGATGTATGTCATAATCCCACCATTTTGACCATTAAGGTTGATGTATTTATAGCGCATACTATACACGTGTAAATAACACGGTAATAAAATTAATGTTTGTCTATATATCCTTTATAGAATCGTGACCAGCTGGGCCGATTTTAATGTAATTTTCTGTGTTTCTTCAGATGGATACGAGAATGGTTTAGATTCACAAGAAGTGGCGCAACTGGGTGCGTGGCTTTTATTTTTGCACTAAAGCGAAGCTGGGCGGGACAGCTAGTTTGAAATATAAATTATTTTCATGTTAAAAGCAAATCTCGAGCGTGTGTAACATTTTTAAACAATTTGATCAACATAAACAATTTATATTATAAATTGTTAAATGTTAAATTATTATCTATAATATTATTTGCAATAACAGATACATTCTATCAAAAATAAAATAAAAATGACTAACCAAGCAAAATAAAAGACTGTCACGAAAAATAGAAAAATTATAAATGGCTATTTGTAAATCGAACTATCATAGAGCTTATAGTATTTACAAACGAGTGTTACGCTCAGACAATACATGTATGCATGTGACATACACCCAAAAAATATGACAGGCAGACAATAATACATTTCTATGTGTTTACCGGATTACGTAATCAGTGTCCGCACAGTGACGCCTAGCGAAGAGCTTAAAGCAACGCTACCGTCGGATGGACAGTGGCTTGCATAAGAGGATTACTTATTTCGAGAAATATTTGACTTTGCATTGCATTTACGCCTCTAGAGACCAGTTTGAAATATCCGTCATGTTTGCCCGAGAACTATTTAAATTCCACGTTGATATAAATTTTGTGGTGATGAACATATTATTGAGAGTCAACACGTCAGAACGACTAAACGAAATTAATGTAATTTGGCACGGATATAGATTATTGGCTGGGTTGACGCATACTTACTGGCGCTCCACTCGCCTATCCCGTGAGGGATTCGGCGTGATGGTAATGTAGGTATTATCAACACTTACGTTAAGCTTAATTCCAGATATAAACTACCAATGTACCTACTAATAACCACAGACAAACTGTGGAAGAAGTTAAAGCCTGCCTATGTTCCTAAAAAAAAGTAGGCTTGATTATGTGATTGAAATATTTATCATAACTTCACGCACGGGGTAGGCAGAGAGTAGAGCGCCAGTTCTCCATACAGACCTATTTCGCTTCATTCTTGCTTGGCCTGGCAACATATATACTTACAGGCTGGATATAGGATCAGAAATAAACTACAATATATTTTACTTTTCAATCATGTTATGTAAATAGCGTGCAAATTAAGAAGTTCTCAATACTATTTCTTTATTATTTCGCTTGGAATCTCTTCACCGTGTATAACTTGATGCCTTATCTACTATGTAATCTAATCTTAGTTGATGGTCATTTTATGCCTAAAGTGATGCGAGGTCACGATTGCTCAATAATAAATAATGCAGCTGATATAATAGAATCATATATGTCGGCGTGAACTATCATATATATCTATTAGCGGCCCGTCCCGGCTTCGCACGGGTGGACATATTTTTTTAAACATTTGGCGTACATTTTTATTGCAATTTAAATAGCCTATCTTAATCAGTGATAATGTAGCATTCAAATGGTGAAAGAATTTTTAAAATCGGTCCAGTACTTTTTGAGCCAATTCGTTACAAACATACTTACATACAAATATTTCCTCTTTATAATATTAGTATATACTCATGCTTTCCCTCAAGGTCCCCGAAGGGATAGGCGTTGGTGTAAGTAGTACCCACACACCCACATTCCGCCAGAGATACATTTTAGGTGCCAGCGTGACAGATGGCGAGTCCATCGCCTTTCTAGCCACCGTTTTTCAAGCACGACTATATATATATATATATAGTCGTGCTTGAAAACTATCTCTTTGAATTTCTTCTCAAACGTATGCAGTTATCCTCACGATGTTTTTACGATTTATCACTGTACTTAAGTTCAGAAAAACTTATGGTACAGTCGTGATTCAAACTTGCATATTTCATGTTGTAGGCAACTACTCGAACCACTAGGCAACCACTATATACTAACTACTGAGTTATACGAGTGAGTATATGAGTTATAGTTATATCGTGACTATACCAATGAGTTTTTGAGTTTGAGTATACTACCTACATACCTCTGCCTCCCCCTTGTAGGTCCCTTGCGGGAAGGCATTATCAATATAATAAATATAGCATATATTAGATAAGGCACGACAAATAGCTCAATTAACTAAATGCAATAGTATCTTCACAAGTGATCAGGTGTTAAGGTCACAAGTAGCTAATGTGACTCACGATTCGTAATGGCCATTCTCAATGTTTAGAACGCAACGTGCATCCAAAATAACCGTTAGTCCGGTTACAATAGAGTAGAAATTACAGTGATATGATAAAGTGTAGTTGGCAACAGAAGTGACAATCTCATGACACCATGATAGTCATCTATGACATTTGAGGCTGGAACCGGAAAGCTAATCGAAAATGGCGTAACGGCAAAGGTTAACAAGTCACTAATTTAAATGCTTACGTACTTAGATACATACATATTAGAGTTAGGCTCAAGGATCTTGAACATCACTTTTAGTTCGATATACTTACAGGTTTTCGTCAATAGATGGCGCCATTGGCGTAGACGTAAGTCTGATTGCTTGGAGACTTTGTCTTTAATATGTTTGTGACTTATAACATTTCGAAATAGGGGAGCTTGAATTGATGAATGTGGATGAAATTAAAGAGGTCTGTAAATCTTGAGAGAACTGGCGATCTGCTCTTTCTACCTACCCCGTTAGGGCCTCGGCGTGATGATGTGTATGTATATACATATACCATACTGCGTACAATCGAACGGGGAAATTCATCAACGTGGAATGATACTCTTTCATTTAGCATAAATAATTTATGAGTTGCGTTCGAACCCGCTATCGTGACCTTTCAGGCAACATGATATACAATATTAACCATTACTTAGCATGTTAATAAATCAAACTAGTTAAAAGTTCTTTAACACAATAATGGCCAACAAATTGTAATTTTGACACATAAAAACGAACATTAATATTAGTAGGAAGGAGGCGTAAAAAATACCAAAATCAATTGCAAAATAACGCAGAAATTTATTTGAAAATCCACAATTAGTTATCGAATATACTATTAGCAATAGCATTAACGATATTTTAATGCAAATTATTTTTTTTGTAACATATATGCTTTATAGATATGGCGTTGTGTCGTCTGTGGATGGATGCTGCGTCTGTGGGGTATAAGAAGTATAGATTCGGAGGTAGTTACGAGTGCCTCTGTATACCTACACATCGTCATTATCTCGCCTGATGTTAGTTCCCACAACCATTTAGTTAGCTCTAATAACCAATTTACTCTCAAAGGATCCCAGTATAGGGTATACTTCAGGAGAGTCACTATCCTCAGAGACTGGCATGTAATGAACGTGAGGCTCTTCCTAGAGTTCTTCAAGATGGGTGTGTAAAGATGTAGGCTAGGCTTGTCAGCGCGCTTGCAATTCCCCCTGCAAGCGTCAATAGCGATAATCAGATTCTGAGCGCGTGAGCTCGTGCGTGCTTCTTTATAATATCACCTTCCTCGATCCTGCTGAGTATAAGCCTCCTCAAGTGAAGAGGCTTAAAGATGAGAAAAAACTGCTCCAATTTCTTTAACACCAGGATAATCAAACCAGGACAATCAAAAGGAGTGGTAGAATTACGGAAAACCTCATATTTTACAGGGTCATTCCATTAGTCGCGTGAACCCAGGGGGTGTTGTTAAAAAGCATAACATGATCAATGGAATGGCCCCTTACTTACGACGGTAGATTACATATTTAAGCAGGAAGGTAGCACGTGCTATTCTCACATTAGCACGACTTCCCCAGTTTCAAATCCGTGTTCCATTTGTCCTAGCAGTATTCGCAAAGTTCTGGCCAAGGTGACACAAATTAGGGTGTTTTGTTACCAAAATCCTAAGCTATCATTGTGGGCCAAGGCAACATTAAATTGGTGTCAATTTAGTTAACAATGCTTTCGATTTGCGCTGCATTTGCTCACGTATTCATCGGATAGCTCAATCTGTTTGGAGAGACTGCTGTCAAGGTCGCCTATGATGTTAAAACTACTGTCAACAAGCGGTTTGATTCGCAATCACCAATTAAGTTGTAAAAAATCGTTATTATGAGCGTGTTACCTAACTCAAACTTGTCTATTTAGGTATTAAGCCTATCATATTAAGTAAGTCTTGAAGCTTCATGCGAAATCTTCAACTAGGTTTTATTGGCTTTTCGACCAGCTGATGAGGGAAAGTAAAACATGCATAAATCCCCAAATAACTGAAACGTGAGCAAGGATGAGTTTGTGTGATAAACACCTCAGTCGGAAACTTCGAAGTTCCTTTTTTTTTTGTATTGTCTCTCGTAGCGTGAGTTCCGGGAACTTTTGCTACTTAACCGGTCAATGGCGAGACCTAGGCCTCCAGCCAGGCACTTTATTTTTAAGCAACACAGCTATGGGCACCCCCTGTGGGGTACGAACTTCGGCTTAGGGCGTTGCTGGATCGCGAGCAAGGGAGCTGGGCTGGACTGGTAATTGTATTTAAATATTATTTGGGGGCGGTATTTGCGCGTCTGGCTCGGCGCGGTCCAGCATTTGTGGCGGAGGTCGGGGGGGAACATTACGGCTTATTCGCGTCGAGCCTCGCCGGCGAGGACGGAACAGTGGTCGGTTGTGTGTAGTGTTGGTATGTTTTTGTCGGGCGTCCTGGAGGACCGTTATGTCGTCGTCCGGTTCGATGACGGCATGTCTTGGACGCCTTATCTTTGAGATAAGGGAAGGAGTGTATCGGGCAGCCGATACGACGAGGGGGTTGGGGTGATTTACAGCAGAATCGAAATGACGTTTGGCCAGTTTTTTCAAAAACTGTTTTATAGTCCCTCCTGGGCTGAAGTTTTTTATATAAATGTACACAAAAAAAGTAGCTTAAGGTGAAACGAAAACCTCATGCCGCCGAATACATTTTTCAGGTCACGTGACCTAACTTTATGGCTAGTTTGTCAACGTTACTCATTATTATTTTATTCGAATTACTATTTAATTTGGCATAACAGATCAGTTTATTATATTCGTAACATTGTCAAGTAATAAATCGATATTGTTTGATTAGCTCCATACATACATTCAACTCATCCCGAAGAGTACCTAATGGGGTGGGCGTAGAGTAAAGCGCCAGCTCTCTCTAGACTTACATACTCTTTCGCTTCGTCCACATTCATCAGTCTCTTCATCAATGCTCGTCGGTTGATTAGTTAACGCGATTAAAATGAAAGCGATTTTAATATTAAATTTGGTGTTCTTGTTTGCGTTTTGTTTTTTTTTATAGGTCACAATACGGTATCAAATAGAATCAGATGTTATTTTGCGGAAATATGAATAAATATACGATTAAACTTAATTCTAGGTCAAATTTGTGATTTAAATCATTATACGCAAATTGGATCCTGTGTATCTATATACATATATAATAAGATTGATGTGCCTGCGTGATACATAACATTTAGGTAATTAATTTAAAAACACGCTCGTTTTGGTATAAAATATAGAATAGTTACATAATTAGCGCTCCAGTCCAGTTTTGCGTAGATGCGAAATAAAAACAATATCTGAAAATAGACTTAGGTAATCTTACATTTAAAATATTAATTTTGTATACAACAAGAGTGGCAGTGCAGAGCCGTGGTGGCCGAGTGGTTCGAGCAGCCTGCGACGCAAAGGTCGCAAGTTCGAGTCCCGACTGTACCAATGAGTTTTTCTGAACTTAAGTACAGTGATTAGTCACACCACGAGCTTTACGGTGAAGGAAAACATCGAGAGGAAACCTGCATACGTCTGAGAAGAAATTCAAAGCCGTATGTATAGTCGTGCTTGAGTAACGGCGATGGACTCGCCATCTGTCACGTTGACACCTAATATACCTCTGGCGGAAGGTGGGTGTGTGGGTATTACCTATACACCTCTGCCTACCCCTTCGGGGACCCTTGTGGGAAGGCGTGAGGATATACAACAAGAGTGGCAAATAAGCATATGGCCCACCTGATTGAAAGAGGTTACCGTAGCCATAAACACGATAGTGTAGCTCGTCTTTTTATAAAAGTACTTATATTGATAATAGTTTCTGTAAATATATACAAATAAATAAAATTGGAGTGTCTGTTTGTAATATTAAAATAACCGTTTTTTACTAACTGCATATGGAAGCCAAAATATATCTAGTATATTAAATTTTTTGTCTGACTGTCTGTCTGTTTGTCCGTCTGTTTGGCTACTTTTATTTTAGAAACTGAACGATTTTTTTTATTGCACGCGGACGAAGTCGCGGACACTATTCTATTTCTATTTCTATTTAGCCTTTTTATCCTGAGCTTGTTTTCTTTTGATGTATTGTTATAAAATGTTATAAAATATCTCTAAGCTCAGTGTGTCGCTTGACATAGGCCTCCTCTAACATTTTCCATTGTTTTCTGTCCCTGGCTATCCTCCTCCAGTTCGGGCCTGCCGTTAATTTTAACACATCTTCCCATCTTATATGTTGTCTTCCTCACACGAAGTCGCGGACACAGCTGGTTATTAATAAAATGTGAAAAAAATATTTAATTTACCTACAAGATAAAATTAAAAGAAAAACGACAGTTACTTATGCGGTGCCCGCTAAGTATCTGTCGTGTTTTTCTTAGTATTTACCCGAATTCAGTAAGGTACCCGAGGTACATAACTTTGTCGTATTTTAGGCGCCTCTTAGTGGTATTGGATGAGGTTCGACTTGACCACGCCCACTACGGGGTCTAATGGGTGACTAGGTGATGATGATGATGAACAAACAATATTGCATACTTTCTCAAATTGCACTGATGAAATTTTGCATTTCCTAACAACGCAATAATAAAAATTGCAATTAATTATCGCGCGCATATTTTGTAACGACGTACGTACATCTATGTGCAAGTAAAGATTCCAAGTATACGACAAAGTTCAAGTTCGTCATGACGTACTTACTTGCACAACTTTTACACCAACTATTTGGTGGTTTTCAATGAATCTATTCACTTCATTAGCGCCTGTTGTTACTCAATTAGCTGCCAAAAGTATTTTATTTCATGTATTGTTACATCCCCCCTTCGGTCACCTTCGTGGAAAATGTTCTTAAAAACTCATATGCACGAAATTCCAAATATTTCTTTCAACGTAAGGAATACAGGTAAAATGTATTAAATGTCGTATGGCTTTGGTTATCTATATTAAAAAAAGGATTTAAATTGGCACAAATATTTTATTATTGTGCCAAATCGTTCTCTTGGTGAAGGAAACCTGCAAACGTTAGAGATGGTACACGTATACTTGTGCTTGAGTCGTTGGCACCTAAAATATATCTCTGGCGGAAAGGAGGTGTGTTGGTACTACCCTCACCTTTGCCTACCTCTTGAGAGGCCCTTGTGGTAGGGCGTGGATATAATAAGATATTTTAATATAATGATAAATGACACACTTACCAATTGGATATACCGACCACTAGTCTTGACCTACATGTGGTCAGTGCCGGAACTATCGTTAGTCAACCAGTGGTAACAATACCAACACATGCTGCTATTTGTAAACACGATATAGACAATTGAATTAAATAGCCATGGTGGCCGAGTGGTTCGAGCAGTTGCCTGCGACGCAAAGGTCGCAAGTTCGAATCCCGACTGTACCAATGAGTTTTTCTGAGCTTAAGTACAGTGATTAGTCTCACCACGAGCTTTACGGCGAAGGAAAACATCGAGAGGAAACCTGCATACGTCCGAGAAGAAAATCAAAGGCGTATGTATAGTCGTGCTGGAGTATCGGCGATGGACTCGCCATCTGTCAAGTTGGCACCTAATATACCTCTGGCGGAAAGTGGGTGTGTGGGTATTATACACCTATACACCTCTGCCTACCCCTTCGGGGACCCTTGTGGTAAGGCGTGAGGAATTAAATAGAGTGGGGTAACTTGATTTGAGCCGTGGTGGCCGAGTGGCAACACTAACAAGTTCCAATCCTAACTGTACCAATGAGGTTTGGATATAATCGCGTTTAGTTTCTCACGGGGTAGTCAGAGTGACTTGAGCGCCTGCTCTTTCTGGAAGACCTCATTCGCTTCTTCCACATTCATCCTTCTTCATTCTTCATTCAGCCTCTTTCAGGTCTATTATAATTGGACCAAACTGTGTATGGAATCGAAGACTATCCGTTGAAATGTGGGAATCGTGGCCATCTGCTTACTCTTTCAGTGAACTTCGTATAAAGATAAGCTATTTATTAACTCTGCTAGGCCATAAACTACTTTACTTACTTAAAGACATTTTTTTTTTATTAAAATTAACTTTAAATGTATTGTCTTTGGTTTTGTGGTTTCATTTTGCAGTTCGTTCCAACACTAGTCCCTTACTAAACCGTGTTTCTTACTTTCATTATTTAAGAATGCGAAAGGGCCTAGGTGTCTTATATGTACATCCGTCCCTTTCGCACATTTGAATAATGGAATGTTGAGTAATAAAATCGAATAAAACTGCTCATAAAACATGAACACTATTTATTTTATAACCTTTGACCTTCATTCTATCGTCTGTCATAACCATAAACAAATAATTTACATGAAAAGTACTTCATGTGGCAAATTCTAGTGAAACTACAAAGGAATTTAATCTTTATATTAATAGCTTTAATGTCGATAGTTACTTACTGAGCTAATTCATGACATATGTTTGTAAAAAGCTACCTTAATTGAAAGTGTCAAGAAGGGCATTAGTCTAACGAGTGCCTATGACCCCGAAGGTTATGTTCTGTTGTCACGAATTATTTATCACGCGATTTTTCATATTGAGGCCTTTATGTTACCTCGTTTTAAGGACTATAATACAATGATTAGCTTGTCATCTGTTAAGATTCATAAATATAAACTCACGAATTTATTTTTTGAAGAAAATAAGGTAGCCATCTTGACTAGTGGTCAGAGCTCCTGGCTGGGAAGCTTAAGGGCCCGGGTACGATCCCAGCTGAGGGCCATTTAGCGATGTTAGTATGAAACAAATAATGTTTTATAAGTATATATTATTTTCACGCCTACCCACAAAAGTCCCCGAAGGGAAGGGGTTAGTACCCACAAACCCACTTTTCACCCGAGATATACATTTTTTAAGATTATCTTTAACTCCTCTGCGCAGGGATTCCGAAGGGCTAGACAGAACTGTGACTATCTGTACAGAATTTGTCCAGATGCCAACGTCAGACTGTAAATCTACCGACAGAGAAGCAAACTGTCTTTTTTTTCATTCTACAGAAGCTCATAGAGTTGTAAATCACTGTCCTTAAAAAAAAATCTTGGTGCCGAGGATACAAACTGTCATTCTGATTTTGTAGGAAACTACTAAAGACACTCGACCGCCACATCTCTTAAGATGACTTCATTAAGAGACAGCACCTTTTGGTTTATGACATTTCCTTATTCAGTAAAAGTCGTAAATTAATTGATATATATGAAGACACTGCATCACTAAAAGGCGACAGGAAAATTGTACGAGAATAAAGTTTTATACATGGCTTAAATATTCGTGAAGTTTTTATTAAACATAATCTCTAAATTATTGCCTCTCATTTTACCTACCTTCAAGCTCATCTCGATTACAGATACAAAACATAATATAATGACGGGTTTTGTGTCTGTGGAAGCTCAGTTTATCACTGTTAAAAGCATATTACTTATCATTCTTTATAGTATTCCTGTTTCGCTTCGAGTATTCTTACAGTAACATTGATCTTGAAATTTCGGATCATTTACCTACATAAGTTACGAGGTATCTTTAGCTACTACCTACTTAGATCGCCTTAATAAAATGTACAATAATTTATGTCATATAAATTATTTTATCTGTAACAATAGAAATCTTTTATCTTGTCTTTGTTATTACGTCTTCTATTCGCTTATTGTCTAAGACCTAATTAGAATGAAACGTATTTGATATAAGTAATACCATAGTGCATGGTGCATGGTAATAAGAGGTTCGGGTAGTTCTTGCGATACAAAGATTGTAAGTATCCCGGCTGGTATCAATTAGTTTTTCTGAGCTCAAGTAGAGTGATTAGTCTCACTACGAGCTGTATGGCGAAGGAAGGAAAACCTGAAAGAACCTTAATCGAAAGGAAGCCTGCATTGAGAAGGAATTCAAAGATATATGTAGGTATACTCGTGCCTGAGAAACGGGGAAGGCACTTGTCACGTTGTCACGTTGTAAAAAAATAAGACTTAACTAACTTTTTCTGAAATGATTATAATTCCGTGATAAATATTAAGAGCCGTGGTGGCCGAGTGGTTCGAGCAGTTGCCTGCGGCGAGTTTTTCTGAACTTAAGTACAGTGATTAGTCACACCACGAGCTTTACGGTGAAGGAAAACATCGAGAGGAAACCTGCATACGTCTGAGAAGAAATTCAAAGGCGTATGTATAGTCGTGCTTGAGTAACGGCGATGGACTCGCCATCTGTCACGTTGGCACCTAATATACCTCTGGCGAAAAGTGGGTGTGTGGGTATTACCTATACACCTCTGCCTACCCCTTCGGGGACCCTTGTGGGAAGGCGCGAGGATTATAATTCCGAGATATTTTGGTGGAGTGTATAGACAAGTTCCGAAATTGAAGGTAGGTAAGGTTAATCTTCATGTAATGTGAGATGTCAGTGAGTGAGTGTCAGGCGTCCGGCTGAGACCCGCTTGATAATGGGGTTACCGACCTGTCTATAATATGTGTATTCGTGCAGAAATTTCGTCATAATTTATTATAAGTAATGTAATTACAATTCAAATAAATATCGTTCTCAGTGCCTTGATAATTTTTATATATTTTTATTAAACATAATTTACAGACACGGATTTATTTTTTCAATACATATTGATCGATAAATTAGGCACCAGACAAATTACATAAATCCTATTAACATAATAGTAGCGAAAGTTTTAGAGGATGGATGTTTATTACACAAAAACCGACCAACCAAATGGATTGAAGTCTTTATTGAAACGTACAAGCGGCGCCCCTCATGGGGTAGTCAGAAAGTATATAGTTTCAGTTCTCTCAAGACATACAGACCTTTTCGGTTCAGCCAAATTCAACAGACTGTTAATACAAGCCGGTCAGTTTCGAGTACCCTAGTAGTACCCGAGTACCCTAGTAGTACCCGAGTACCCTAAACCAAAGGATGGGTTACCATCCGGCACATAACGTAAGTTTTGTGTAGATAAGATCAATCTTTTGATCTTATGAGTACCAAATTGATATTAATATGTGTAATGTTTCGGATGCAAAGCGGAAGCTTTAAGCTGCGTCGAGGTACAATAAGATAAACGTCGCAATATGAATAAGCGATGGACAGGGCCTACAATTTTACTTCAGCAGAATTGGTAAGAGACTCGCCAGCTACCCTTTTGGAAGCCGCGCTTTCTAGTCTTTTGCCAAGATTGCCGAGAGAAGTTTTCGTCAGTCGTCCCTGCCACTGCCCTGCCGTAGCCGGATGGTTAGATTAAAAACATATCCTCACGCCTTCCCACAAGGGTCCCCGAAGGGGTAGGCAGAGATGTATAGGTAATACCCACACACCCACTTTCCGCCAGAGGTATATTAGGTGCCAACGTGATGGCGAGTCCATCGCCGTTACTCAAGCACGATTATACATACGCCTTTGAACTACATCTCAGACGTATGCAGGTTTCCTCTCGATGTTTTCCTTCACCGCTTTAGCTCATGATGTGACTAATCACTGTTTTCAGAAAAACTCATTGGTACAGTCGGGATTCGAAACAAGATTAAAAATAAAATTGATATGTATTATCGAATTTCACATAACACTGGTAAAATTACGGTCCAGTCTAGTACCAATTTTGATAGTTATTTTAAATCTTTTGACTGTAATTTAAATTATGCATTAATTTAAATAAATAAATGAAACCGTTAAAATATAATTTAAATAAAGTAATAATACAGCCGTGAGAAATAATTTTATTTATCCTTTCTAACAGAAATATTGATAAATGTTAATAGTCTCGTTTGGAATGTGGAGTGTTAGTATTTTTATGTTATTTTCCTTATATAATAGGTATATTATTAATATATTAATTACTTATAACGCTGTTAACTTCGGTGTTGACATTTAAAAAACCAGAATATTTACATACAAATATCCATAGACTTAAAATAATAGAAGATTATTTTCTATAACAGGTTCTTCCTATTTTTATCATACGATTTTTATATAAATTTATAGGTGCAAATAGTAATGAGTAACTTGAAATAAACTGAAGGCGGTTTGATATGTATTTATTTGATTTTAAAATGTAGACAGGTATTTATATTTCTTTAATTAATATTGGTTTCTAGAACTCTACAACGAATGGTTGTGTTCAAAAGAGGAAAGTTTTCTCCTTTATCCTGCTAACATGGCATGTCGTGTCTCTGCCTTGCTTGACACGTTTAGGGCTTGAAGGCTTCGGTGAGCGTGCACCATCATGGGCTGTGTAGAAACCGTCCGATGTCCCAAGGCATCCTGTATAACAAATAAAAAAATCTCACAGCTAGATCAAACCCGTCGAGTAATGAAGAAAGTAAAGTTAATAGAACCCAAAAACCAAAAATTGCTATTATTTTGATTAACTTTGGGCCTCAATAAATGCTAGTCCTGGGCCCATAACTTTACTGCAGCCCCAGGCTCTGAACATCATATCACCAACATGAAATATGATTCCAAGTTATGCCACTTGGTACTAAAAAACATGTGTCCAAATACTCTGACTAATAATACATAGAATCTGTGCAAATGGCAATGATCCATCTTGACGCCGATGTCATTATTCATATTCGTGTAAAAAGCGTAAGTCTTGTCACACTTTGGACATCTTTATTATTCAAGATTATTCAGTTTAATGCTTTGATGGATTAACCAAGTTGCATTCGACACCGTTTGAATCATCAATGTCAAACTTTATATCAAAACGATGTATGCTGTCTATGGGATGGCAATGTGACCCATGCACATGAATGACAGCTCATTTGACAGTTAGAAGTGGCGTCAACATGATTTGACGCCACTTCTAACTGTCAAATGAGTTGCAATACCAAATGAATTGATGTGCTAGTAGCAGCGACGAACGCTTCTTTTCGAAATCCTACTTGCTTTAAGTACAAGCCGAGGAGGACCACGGTCCAATTAGATCACATTGATCGAATAGTCAAGGAAGGAATTTAAAGGCTACTATCTAGTGACATGTATGTGCGAAGCGAGAGGTCTGTAAGTATAGAGAGAACTCTACTACTCTCTCTGCTTATCACGTGAGAGCCTTGCGTTGATGAAGTATATTTCATACAATTATATTAAATTTGCTAGCTGTGTTTCACCCTGTGGTTTCAGCCTAATAATTAAATTAAAAATTATTATTTTTTTTGTAAATCCTAATAAAATATCCATATATCTGCGCTAAATTTTATCTAATTCCGTCCAGCAGTTTGTAAAAGTATTTACATTGAATGTAGAAATGCTCCTTCGTTTGTAGAAGAAAGTGCCGTGTTCAGTTCATACATATTAAATTATTTATCGCAGCTGTCTATGAAACGTTCTCATTGTCCATGACCGCTAGCGAAAAAAGTAGATACGTAACATTTTTTCTTTTTATTTGTTTCGTAAGCTAGAGGTCACGATTTGTTGTGTTTTTGTCCGTTTTGGCGAAGGGAAATTTGGATTTCACAGAATAAATATTCGACTCAATTTTATTGTATTTTACGTTTATTTATACGACTATCTATATGCTTAAATATATATAGATATATACATAGGACATCCAAGACTGAGGTATAAAATATTTGTATTTATCATACAAATATCTGCCCTCAGCGGGAATCGAACTTCCACGTCTAACCGCGAAGCATTCGTATGTCGCGGTGAATAGTGACATGTTGCGGTAATAGATGAATTCCGTAAATCTCTGTTGCAATACAATACTCTACGAGGCCCCATACATCTTGTTCCAAAATGTATGATAGAATTGGTTCACTGGGCTAATCAGGAAAACTAGGCTGACATAAAGTTACTTTTGCGTTTATAGAAAATATTAGTACCAAAAGATGCACAAAATGTCGGTTACGTTTAGTTTCCATTCATACTTTAGCTGTTGATAACAGAAAGGGAGAAGCCTTTCAGTCACACGTATTTTGAATCTTTATTCATGGCAGGAGTAGTAGTCGATCTTTTGTTACAACAACAACAATGAACAAACAATCTTTACAAGCAACTGCTGTAAAACTATTATTATATGTAAATATTAAATAGATTAATTTGTGATTCCAGACAGATTTAAGACATGCCTGTCTAGGGACTTAGATTTTGGTTACCCATTTTCTTATAATAATAATAATATATCCTCACGCCTTCCCACAAGGGTCCCCGAAGGGGTAGGCAGAGGTGTATAGGTAAATACCCACACACCCACTTTCCGCCAGAGGTATATTAGGTAGGTGCCAACGTGACAGATGGCGAGTCCATCGCCGTTACTCAAGCACGACTGTACATACCTTTGAATTTCTTCTCAGACGTATGCAGGTTTCCTCTCGATGTTTTCCTTCACCGTAAAGCTCGTGGTGTGACTAATCACTGTACTTAATATCCATTTAGTTGTATAAAAAACCCGATTGGTCAGTTTCCTTTCGCAACGAACGTGGCAACACACATCATCATTCAACTTTTTTTTAATAATACCTTAAGCTCTCTTTAGAGAGAAATAAAAAAAAAACAGATATCGTAACCGGTGTAACGACTTATAATATAATCACTTTTGTCACAGCATATAGGTACATTAACTCTACTCGATAGAGTAGAACAATAAAATATCTAAGTAGCCCGGTTCTTTAGAAATAATAATCTTTATTACCTGCTTACAAGTAGGTATCATATACCCACATACTATTCAAATATCTTATGTAAATTACATGACATTTAATTTATTGATGTTATGGTGATAGAATATTAAGACTGGAAACGAAATTATTATTCGAGATAGATAACAAAAGAACTCCGAACCAAAATTGTCTTTTCAGGCATCACCACCACATCGCAATAGGGTCGGACTGGATAGGAAGGGCAGGATGGACAGGAGGCAAGGGCAGGAGGACGGCAGGATGTTAATAGGGTGGCTAGTGGTTGTATAAGAGATTTCTATTGACATAGTTAGGCAGGAGCTAGGTTAGAATGCGGGTCTACGCTGGATAGGGCCTGGCTGGCAAACTTTGCACCCGCTTATATCGGCAGTCCGACACTGTATCGCAGTAACAATCTTATAGTTATAGCATTTACCCCATGCAACGATCCAAAGTTCTGCAATGCGCTATGAAATAAAACAATGTATCCACCAGACTACCGATTTTTCAATGTAATCCGCTAATAAATAAATATAAAAATAAAAAAACCTTTAGATCCAGTTAGATTAAACGTAAGAATATTACATCTAGTTGCAAAACTTATCCTTAGTTACAATACTTATACTTAGTTACAATATAAAAAGAAAAATAAAGATACTAGTATCCATGTAGTGCACGTTAATAAATATTTTATTTCCAATTAACTTATTCCAAAACTAGTATCAAAACACGTTTCATTTACTATTCCGCTGGAACCTCTCTCGTGTGAAGGCCTCCTCCAAAGCATTCCACCTCTCTCGGTCCTGAGCCACTCGATGCCAATGCAAACCTGCTGTTTTATTTGATCTAATCCACTATTGTAGTCTATTAATTGCAGTGTACGTGTCATAAGTAATGAATGTGTACCGATAATACACAAACATTAGTGGTAGGTTGCAAACTTACACTATAAACTATAAGTAAGATGGGAGGGCGCGTCTTCGTGGATAGCCCTATCTTTAGCTACAACGTCTTTTGCTCATGCTACAATATCACCTTTGTAATTAAACTTCTTTCAATTCATACAAACGTTGGTATTCAATGCCAAGTTCTCGTGTGTTCTCGTGCGTGTCTATAACATCCTTAAATTTCCGAGCCCTATAATTAGGCGGCAACGCAGCTTCCTCGCATTCACCAAACGCATAACTGGAACAATCGGCAAACAGTAACTATTGTTTAATAATGGACCGCTTTGTTAAACAAAATCCAATGTATGCTCTTCCTGAAATAAAGAGATTAATGTTCGTTTATTTTAGTTTAGGCGTTTAGAGCCGTGGTGGCCGAGTGGTTCGAGCAGTTGCCTCCGACGCAAAGGTCGCAAGTTCGAATCCCGACTGTACCAATGAGTTTTTCTGAACTTAAGTACAGTGATTAGTCACACCACGAGCTTTACGGTGAAGGAAAACATCGAGAGCAAACCTGCATATGTCTGAGAAGAAACTCAAAGGCGTATGTATAGTCGTGCTTGAGTAACGGCGATGGACTCGCCATCTCTCATGTTGGCACCTAATATACCTCTGGCGGAAAGTGGGTGTGTGGGTATTACCTATACACCTCTGCCTACCCCTTCGGGGACCCTTGTGGGAAGGCCCACAAGGCCCTTGTGGGAAAATTCTTTTCAAATAATTGATGTACAGAAATGGAAAAGGGACCAATGGTATCTATCGTGGAAGTAAACAAAATGCCGGATATAAATATTTTAAACGCGAGCCAAGACGCGCGCATGAATTAGTGTAGAGGATATGCTTTGTCATTTAGAATCTTCACCTTTGCCCAAATAGCTGCATTTTCAATTAAATACGTCCTCTAATCCCCAAACCTGCTAACATTCAAAGTTAATTAAATAATTATAGACAAAATCATAAACATATTCTGCTTATGATGATGATCAGAGAATTTCGATTAGTTTTATTTGTGTGTAAGTTTAATCATAAGTTCTTGTTTATATGCTTATCAATATACATATATATATATATATATATATATATATATATATATATATATATATATATATATATACTTACATACATATCATCACGCCGAGTCCCTAACGGGTTTGGCGTAGAGTAGGGCGCCACTTTCTCTTCTCTCTCTATATATATATCCTCACGCCTTCTCACAAGGGTCCCCAAAGGGATAGGCAGAGGTGTATAGGAAGTCCCCACACACTCTCTTTCTGCGAGTCCATCGCCGTAACTTAAGCACGACCATACATACGCCTTTGAATTGCTTTTAAAACGTATGCAGGTTTCCTCTCGATGTTTTCCTTCACCGTAAAGCTGATGGTATGACTAATCACTGTACCTACTGAAGTTCATAAAACTCATTCGTACAGTCGGGATTCAAACTTGCAATCATCGTGCCGCAGGCAACTAACTACTCGAACCTTTCGGCCACCACGGCTATCATGTTTATTTAAGGTTAAGGAAGAAATACCGAAAGGAAACCTGCATATGTTAAAGAAGAAATTCTAATGCGATGTAGATAGATAATCGTGCTAGAGTAATGGTGATGGACTCGACAACTGTCACATTAGAACATAAAATAAATCACCGCCAAAAATGGGTGTGTAGGTACTACTCAGCTCTCCCAGGACCCATGTGGGGAGGTATGAGGGAATATAACACTCAAGGATGGGAACGTGAAGAGTAACCGAATCCAGCGAGCAGGTATGTATAGTCTGATGAATGTGGATCAAGTGAAAGGAGTATATATGTAGGTCTAGAGAAAACTGGCGCTCTACATTTTTCTCGGCCAGTCCTGTGAGGGAGTCAGCTCAATGTAGTACTTAGATTTAAATTTAGGCTATTCTTTCTCTCCCATGAAGGGAGAACATGATAAAAATGACGTCTAATTAGCATCTATTCCTTCTTCTATTTCGCTTATAACTCGCGCAGTCATTTTTATCTGTGTTCTCCTTTCCCACAGATATACAAGAGTTGGCCCGTCAGAACAAGATCACGAAACAAATACTGGAGGCCTTCATCCAGAAGAAGTTGGGGTTGAGGAACCACAGTGTGAGGGCGCCATCGTTGGCAGACATTCTTCCAATGAAGATGCAGAGAGATGACTCCAAGGCAGTTCAGCATGAGGTAACGGAGGAACCAGAGCAGCAGCAAGAAACCCAAGAGTACTCCGAAGACGATAGCTTACAGAGCGTGGAAAGTGAACAAATTGATTCAATTTACTCTGAAGGCATGTAATTTGGCTTATCTAATTCCATACACCAGTACATTTAAATACACTTAGTTCTTAGACTTAGACTCGGTGTGATGATAGATATAGTATACAACTGTTATAATTACCGTGAGAAATATTCAACAATGACTATCGTTCTCGAACCATATCGTGAATTGAATCAAACCTCACCAATATTTATGCAAATTGTTCATTCAATACGTTCTTCTCTTGTGTTAAAGTATGTAAGTTTTGTACGTAGGCGGTGTGAATCAAATTTGAGTCCAATTTGAATTTTCCAAATATTTGTCAATTGCAACTTTAAGTTGACATAACTATCCTAAACAATGGATGTTCTAACTTTTGTAAAATAACTTTAATACAATATGTAACCTCGAAGTCCCGACTTACACTACAGGAAAGGGTAGGCAGAGATGGAGATATCTAGACGTGCTGCCAAAGTGATAGATAGCGAGTCTGTGACCGTTTTCTAAAATAAGTTTTTCCATACGTCATCGGATTAATTTTCCGTGTATCATAGTGAAGCTCGTGGTGTGATTAATCACTGTACTAAAACTATTTACAATGAGGTTGTAGATAATGTCAGACATTCCGAGTGGAATATATTAAGGCTGTGTCCATATTGAATTATGTCATTCATTGCATATTATGCTCTTAGGAAAGCAATAAGTACGAAAATTTTACGATATTGTATTTGAATATCAAGTATATCGCTGTCAATGGTTAACGTTCATTATCAGTCAGTTGTCAGTATAAAAAAGTCCCGCACTGCCATAGACAAAGTGTATATATGTATATGAAAATGTGATTGAAGCGAAAGAGGTCAGTAAATCTCTAGACTTATTTGGTTTCTCTATTTCTTTTTTCTCTTCTGGCATGCTCGCCAGTGTCGAGTTCTCTAAATTTCATCAATCCAGGTATTTGCAACGAGATCTCTCGAGGTTCTTTACCACTTCGTTGAGTACCAATGAGTTTTTCTGAACTTAAGTACGGTGATTAGTCACACGACGAGTTTGAGGTACGGTGAAGAAAAACATCGAGAGGAAACGTTTGAGAAGTAATTCAAAGGCGTATCTATTAATCGTGCTTGAATAACGGCGACGGACTCGCCATCTGTCACGTGTGCACCTAAAATATATCTCTGGCGGAAAGTGGGTGTGTGGGTTTTACCTATACACCTCTGCCTACCCCTTCGGGGACCCTTGCGGGAAGGCGTGAAGATATATTTAATATTTTTATTTTAACGATGTAACCACGTGTGCAACGCACGCACTACTTGGAGGACGTTGACGCGTTATGTTCACTGATTAAATATGTGTATATTAAATATGTGTATACATATTTCCTCTGTCTTTGCCATATATTTGTCAATACAGAGTACGTAATCCAAATTAACCATAGGTGATTTAATTATAGTAGACTAAACATTGCAACACACTGGTATTTGAGCAAACACGTTGCTCGTGAGATAATATTGCATTGGTAGGGTAGTTAGTTTTCGTTTGCGCACTAAATGTTAAATCCACAAGTGGAAGGCCGAGCAATGTGAAATGTTGACGAACTTGATCTGTCCTGACTTTGACTGCCTTTCGGTGCCGCATTTTTTACGTGGCAAAATTATAATTAATAAAGATTTAGAATTGCATCAGGAAACTGAAGCTACATATGAAAAATAAGAAACCCACGCTAAAACACATTCACATACACAGTACACATTCTATTAATATATACATCTACCTACGAAGTAATGACGACGGCAATTAGTAGTAGTATTTATAAAAAAAAAAAAAAAGATATAACGTAATGTAGTAATAATAATAAATTTATTTATTAGACGGTGTCCATTTTGTTAGTAAATGTTTTTCTTACATCTATGTTAGTAAATATAATTTAACGACAAAGTATTACATTACATGTGTGCCCAAGTGGTCAGATATATTCACAGGATTATCTGACCAGCACTCGAACAAACGCTTTCATGATTGCCGAATCATATTTATCGGCAATCACTTGGAGGATGCTATTGGTACTACCCCGAATTCTGTTAACAATTCTGGTAATAACAAGGCTTTTAAAATCTTCGTGTTCTTTTTTTAAACCATTTCAAACCAAGCCGTTGGCGGGTGATTGTGTAGAACAGATAAGTATACCTCAAATTTATAAAATTGGTAGGATACATCCTTACTAATATGTATTATGAATGTGAATGTAAGTTTGTTTGTTACTCTTTCACGTAAAAACTACTTAACCGATCATCATAAAACTTTGTAAACATGTTTTTGTAGGTATTAGAAGTAACATTGGATACTTTTTATTAAAAAAATAATAATTTAAATTTAAATAAAAAGCCGTCCACGCCGACGAAGTCGCGGGCACAGCTAGTATTTATATATATATATATATATATATATATATATATATATATATATATATATATATATATATATAGCTATAATAACTAGGCAAGAAGATGTTACTTAGATTAACAAGCCAATAGCTTGTATGCATAATGATTTGTGCTAAGGGCATAATATTTTGACTATATAAATAATCTAATATACAAAGATTAGTTTTAACGCTTTACGTTTCAATTGAATTAGTTTAAAGTTTAACTCTAAATATCATAAGGGACAAAATGTTAAATTATTACCATATATATATGTTGCTATATATATATATACAAAATGTTAAATCCTATATATATATAGGATTTAACATTTTGTCCCTTATGATATTTAGAGTTAAACTTTAAACTAATTCAATTGAAACGTAAAGCGTTAAAACTAATCCTTTGTATATTAGATTATTTAATATGGTCAAAATATTATGCCCTTAGCACAAATCATTATGCATACAAGCATTGGCTATTGTTATTGCGAAATCTGTCAACATCTTGCCTAGGTTGGGTTTCCTAACTGCAGGAAAATCATATATGCATTACTAATTTTCACAACGCCATGTCACCGTTACGCAAGTCAACGAACTGTTTACTTAAAATACTCATCACTCATGAACTCACTCACTCACTACGCTTTCAGTAGTTATTAATGTAAAAAAAAAACTTTCTTTTATAATTGCACTAGCTGACCAGACAAACGTTGTTCTACCATATAAATTATTTCTAGGGAATTTCTAGTGTAGAAAATAAATAACTAACTTATTGTATGTGTGTAATATGAGGATGTGGTATATGAGTGAAAGAGGCATGGAGCGCTGTGAACTATGAGGGAATATAAAAATAACAAATATTGGTTGGTGATAGAAGGGTGAGAATTTTGTTGTATGTATTTTTAATGCCACATTATAAAAAAATAAATAATAAACATTTTGTAAAAAAAAAATTGTAAAAAAAGTAAAAAGTGTAAAAAGGGGTAGGGGTTTGAAAAATATATGGATTCTCAGACCTACTGAATATGCATATAAAATATCATAAAAATCGGTCAAGCCGTTTCGGAGAAGTATGGTAACTAACATTGTGACACGAGAATTTTATACTTAAGAAGATTAAGCGCAGTGTCACATATACAATGCCTCTCGAAAATTTTGAAAGCAATCCTATGCAGTGATAGAGCATTAAGGCCTTACGCCTTTCATATACAATATGAAATTTATATATCACTTCTCATGAAATCCTTATGAAGGGATTAATTTTAATAATACTCAATGGAATCCTACAGTAGCACTAAAATGACACTAAAGATCGCCATAACGCAATTAATGACAGCCGAAAACAGCTAATCGCTTTGCTTTATTCACGCCAAAAAGTCTCGTGTGCTTAGACTTAAATATGGAGGACTTAAATATGGAGGATGGAGATTTAAATATGGTATAAAAAACATTTGACAATTCGATTTTCAAAATAAACAAAGAAAATTATGTCATCTACTAAATGTCAAGACAATCTAGAACCTATATCGAATGTCATTATGATATTAATATTTTTCTTGTATGTGTCATTAAATACTATTTTACCTTTATAATATTATTGGTACCTGTAGCAGCTGTATGAAATAACCCCGACTTTTTTAAGCAATAAAATGTAGTTGAAAGCTATAAAGAGGCGAGACAACAGGTTCGTGCCGAGTCTGTCGAATCATCGGAAATAGCGCACGACTTGGATCGATCTGCCATCCGACATTTGTAGCTCACCTTCACAAGTTCAATGCTACGAATGTACCGTTTCTTGTTTCTAACAGGGCAATTAAGTCGTATATTTTTATATTTGCATATCACACGACACTTTACTGTGAAGGAAAACGTCGTTAGAAAATCTGCAAAATTTTAAGAGTAATTTCAAAGGCGTATTTATAGTTACCTATAGCAGTTGTGTATTGTGTATACTTCCAATATGTGTTTTACTTGTTTAATAATAGAGATCATAAAATAACGTCCCTATTTCTTAATAGGTACATCATGAGCATACATATCACCACTTCAACATATACAGCGCCAGTTCTCTAGGCTTACCACTTTCGCTTCATCCACATTCATCAGTCTCTTCATACATATTCGCAGGTTTGAAAAATTCCAAACGTTAATTAATATATATATATATATATATATATATATATCCTCACGCCTTCCCACCAGGGTCCCCGAAGGGGTAGGCAGAGGTGTATAGGTAATACCCACACACCCACTTTCCGCCAGAGGTATATTAGGTGCCAACGTGACAGATGGCGAGTCTATCGCCGTTACTCAAGCACGACTACATACGCCTTTGGATTTCTTCTCAGATGTATGCAGGTTTCCTCTCGATGTTTTCCTTCACCGTAAAGCTCGTGGTGTGACTAATCACTGTACTTAAGTTCAGAAAAAACTCATTGGTACAGTCGGGATTCGAACTTGCGACCTTTGCGTCGCAGGCAACTGCTCGAACCACTCGGCCACCTCGGCTTCTTAATTAATAAAAAATATAACCTGACGTATTATTAAAAAATATATAAAAAAAACTTTCTAACAACGACGAGGCTTGATTCTTGCCAGTAACAATGTTAATTATTTTTAGCTTTTTCGTTATAATTAGCTGTTGATTCGCATAATTTACAAAAATAACAAAAACATTTAGACTCCTTAACATTTTAGATATATCGTTGAGCAATCAACGATGAGTTGACATTTGTAATCATCAATAATCATCGTTGTGCAAGGAGAGCTCATAAGACATAATTGGATCGGCTCTAGAAATCTAATAATTTAAAAACTTAAAGCTATGCTATAAATACGGTACGTATCGTGAAGATCTTTTCCTTTCTTTGGGACCCTAGTCCCCGGGACCTTGATTCCGATACCGATGGGCCTAAAATTTTAAATTTTTACGAATATACGTTTTTACAAACGTCCCTATATTTGTGCCGTGGTGGCCGAGTGGTACGAGCAGTTGCCTGCGACGCAAAGGTCGCAAGTTCGAATCCCGACTGTACCAATGAGTTTTTCTGAACTTAAGTACAGTGATTAGTCACACCACGAGCTTTACGGTGAAGGAAAACATCGAGAGGAAACCTGCATACGTCTGAGTAGAAATTCAAAGGCGTATGTATAGTCGTGCTTGAGTAACGACGATGAACTCGCCATCTGTCACGTTGGCACCTAATATACCTCTGGCGGAGAGTGGATGTGTGGGTATTACCTATACACCTCTGCCTACCCCTTCGGGGACCCTTGTGGGAAGGCGTGAGGATATATTATTTGATTATTATTATTATAATTCGAGAGAAACCTAAGCATTCATATATTTATAAAAGTGTGACTAATAAAGACATTTGCAAAGCAAGTGGTATGAATTAATTTCTTAATATGATAACTGCCCCGCTTTCTTGAACTGTACGATATCAAACTATACATACAAACCTACGTCTATTGATAAGAACCGCATTCAATTACGCTGCGTAGTTAAAAAGATCTGAGCGAACAGACGGCGTCGAGCTACTTTGATTGAAACTATATACCCGAGTAAACGCTGTTTTATAAATTTGATTGGTAGATTTTTTTTCTTGAATAAAATATGTATATTTCTGTGCGACATTTTATGGCATTTCGTTCAGTAGTTTTTGCGTGAAAGAGGAACGAAGGCACTGACAAAACTTTCGTATATAATGTTAGCAGGTATGTCCTTGCAATAAGAGCACCCGTGTCAGATGACACTGTACCTGACACAACCGATTCACCTTGGAGAGTTCACTTCACCAGCCCAAGGCTACGCCCAGGTGCCAATGTACTGACAGCTGACTTTCATAATGAAGCAAATTAACGTATTATAAAGTAGCTTTTGTCGGGCAATTCGCACGGTTGGAAGTCGGAAACAGTTCCAACACCTATAGGTTTTCTTTTTTAACTGTCTCTCGTAAATTGAGTTCCGGGAGATTTTGCTACCGATCAAAAATATATAAATGGGCGTGCGGTAGGATTCAAGTGAATAGGTAATACAGAAGAGCAATATTACATTAAGAATATTAGAGTCGTGTTGGCCAAGTGGTTCTAGTAGTCGCCTGCAACACAAAGATTGCAAATTCGAGTCCCAACTGTACCAATGAGTTTTTCTAAGCTTAACATAGGTATATAGTAGTGCTAGAGTAACGGCGGTCGCGTTTCAAGCACGACTATACATACGCTCCTAAGATTATATGAGTTATAATTATGGACAACCTTAATTTGTTGCTAATTAGGTACCTTCCTAAATTCTTCTTTGTAATCCTTTGACCTATAGGTAGGTAGGTGGGTATAGGTATATATGTAGGTAGATAATTTATGTTCTGAACAAAAAGAAATAAATTATTCTATAATGCAGAATCAACTTTAATTAGTCTCATAATATTTTATTCCATCATATAATCAAATGATTGTGATGCATCCTTGCAATCAGGTTATCTGATATAATAATTAAATTGAAACGAAAGATTGTCTTTTTCTTTTTTCGAGCTAATTGAGATAAGATTCGAGTCCGATTAGATGTTTGCTATTAAATTTATTATTTATGTCAAAAATTACGCTGCGGGTTTTAGCTCAGTAAAAGTAAAAAAGAACGAAAGTGCGTACTGACAGCGCAAGTGTTCTAGTATTTTTGTCTACCTATTGCAAAGAACCTTCTTGGAACTCTTCACCTTCACGGCAACCATCACGCGGACCGTTTACCACCCATGTGGTATAAACAAATTACCTACAAATAGGGTTGAAATTCACAAACGTGTAATGTTAATTTTCCAATTTTTTTTAAATTAAAGGACAGGTATTTTAAATTAGGTATTTAAAATATCTATTTTCAAATATAAGAAGAATGCGCTATTCTAATGTAAATACAGGTATACCTACATAGTTGACATTTCGTAATTCACACGAGTGTAAATTTTTTTATTTAATAAATGTCTTGGAAAAACCTGGTTCGTCAGATTTTACATAGTATCAATTTGATATATAATTCAGCACGTGGATACTAAAAATATATTACATTTATATTAAGCATATTACAAGTCTACAGAATAAAGAAGGTTATTATTGTTTTATTCAAGGTCAAGGTGATTCTTCCAAGATCACCTTCAAAACTAGAAAGCAAATAACGTCTACCTGCAAAAAAGTTATAATCTTTAATTTTATGTATGCTTATATATACATACTTACATATACTTATTATATAAGAATATGGCGCTATGGCGCTCATTAGGGGAGGCCTATGTCCAGCAGTGGACTAGAGTGGGCTGATGATGATGATGATGATGATGATAAGAATCATTTGTCTACCTATTTACCTACTTTGAAACTATTCAGCCGATGAACCCCAAACAGGTTTCATTTGAAAGTAAATGAGATGGTGGTTTAGAGCCACAAAACAATAGATAATAGAAAACAATAGACAATATATACATTTTTACGCTGTAATACAAACCGGGTATCCGCTTGTACAGGCTTGTACCTTGTACTTGATATATTTTAAGTGTCAAAGTGACAGATGGTGAGTCCATCGCTTTATTCAAGCACGACTATACATAGTCATAGATTAGAGTATTATATAGGGCTACGTAGAGTCCTTCGCCGTTACTCAAGCACGACTATACATATGTTTTGGATTTGTAAATTAAATTCGAATTCCACCTGTACAAGTAAAGAATTCAATGATCTTTTCTCTGGACCTAGCTTAATCTTTACCACGAGTTTTACGGCTAGAAAGTTTCGCACCATAAAGTTATATACGATAAAAAAATCAAAAAGAGTTTTTTCGGGTAGAACGAAGTAAGATGAATGAAAAACACAAAGAATAGCCAAAAGGAGCGTCGTTAGGACTCACTGACCCATTTCTATGAGCTGCTGCTGTCGCATTCAAAGTCAGAACACAGGGTGCACTCTGCCTTGAAAAATACCTCGCGATTTCATCTGCGTTAAATTTGAATATTCATAATACATACATACATATCATCACGCCGGGGTAGGCAGAGAGTATAGAGCGCCAGTTCTCTCTAGAATTACATACCTCTTTCGCTTCGTCCACATGAGTCTCTTCATACATGCTCGTTTAAATTAAATTTTACGCGGGCAAAGCCGCGGGGCTTAGCTGGTGTTTTTTAAACGTACAAATTTCGTGCTGCTAGTTCTCTTGGCACCTTGCCGCGTTGCTGCGATCTGGGTGAAATAATTTATCAGTTGGTTTTTCTTACTTACTTTTGTATTACAACTATAGTTAATTTTATTCAGTTTTCGTAAATATAGTTCATGGTTCTTTGTGTATATGAAGAATATATTTTTGACACTAACATTTTGTTTGGAAAAATCATTTAACTTCCTAAATTGACGTATTTTGACATGAATATAATATGTGTGGTTTTGTGCAGATGTGTGTTCTTGTATCCCTTTCTAATATATGTTCCATTAAAGAGCCGTGTGCCTTCGTTACAGTCATCTGCAGGTGAAGGTTGCGAGTTCTATTCTGTATGGTATCGATTACGCTTTCAAACCTAAGTAGGTACACCACAAAGTGGAAGAATATGAAGTAAATTCTCTAGCGTCTTCGTTATTCGTCTAATTCCAGATAAATATAGGTACTAACACAACTACCTTTTCGGAAGCCGTTATGGCAAATATATGAGCATTAAGCTCCATTAGCTCGCATCTGAAATGATAATCTAGATTAATTACGTCTAGATTGGAAATTTGACTGTATGAATGTGTGCTTCCAGCTGATACTCAAGTATTTCGAACACTTCGCTCGCAGAAATCCGGATAGTTCGGAAAAGCTGATGGTAGTTGGTGGGAAAAGATCGCTCGGTCGATCGCCCGCGTAAGACCTAATAAAGACGATCTGACCTTTAATATCTAAAGCAATTAAAACCTCCGAGGACAAACACGTGGTTCATAAAGTGACCAACATTTCAGAATAGACATGACCTTCAAGGAAGAGGCCGTCTAAGAAGAACATATTATTCTTATATTTCTTAATGTTTGTATTTTTATTAAAGTAACAAATGAATAATACAGTTTTTTGTTACAGGTAGGAAAAAATATCCGACTCCACCGTTTGAGCCCGAATTGGAACCAAAAGTATATCGTAAGCTCACAATCCTATATTATGCATGAATCAATCGTTCCTGGTACTCAAATATTGAAGCGGGTCCCTTAACGTCTTATATACAGATATACTTATGTAAATTTATATCATTACATCGAAATCGTCACGGGATAGCCAAAGAGTATACCACCACTCTAGATATACAAACCTCTGTCGCTTTATCCACAAGCATTTCTCTCTTCATACATACTCGCAAGTTCCGAGTACTGCTAAAATTCCCATGCTTGGTTGTTTGATTAATTGTATTTTATTACTTGGAACGGTTTTTTCCTATTATATATCTATCTGTATCAACGACCCTACGTCACTCATCCATTAAACTTGTCTACATACATATTTACCTCGTAACATGCCTTTCTTCATCTTTATCAAGCAGACCCTCGGATATATAATAAATAATAATAATATCCTCACGCCTCTCCACACAAGGGTCCCCGAAGGGGTAGGCAGAGGTGTAAAGGTAATAACCCACACACCCACTTTCCGCCAGAGGTATATTAGGTGCCAACGTGACAGATGGCGAGTCCATCGCCGTTACTCAAGCACGACTATATACGCCTTTGAATTTCTTCTCAGACGTATGCAGGTTTCCTCTCGATGTTTTCCTTCACCGTAAAGCTCGTGGTGTGACTAATCACTGTACTTAAGTTCAGAAAACTAATTGGTACAGTCGGGATTCGATATTAGTTGATTCACATAATTATTTTGTACTTGACTCATAGTTCGATCGAGTTTGATGTTGTAGTTTCATTAGTATATCTAATCACTTAATCATTGTGAACCATAATTGCAATAACACGTCTTCCCAGGACCCATTGCGCAAAGAAGCAATTGGGTTGCATTGAAATGTGCCGACTCGACATTCACTCCAAATCCTTTTTGATCCATTCGTGAGACAATGCTTCACTTTCGCTTTTGATGATACGAGCGCTACACACAGAATGCTTGTGCTTTTTATGATCTTTGCTCCGAGTGCACTTAGCTGTGGTTGCTTAGTTCGAAGTACCTAGCTGGAGGCCTCGCCATTGTTCTATCTTTAATTAAAAGTTCCACAAACTCACGTTACGAGAGACAATTAACAAGAAAGAATCGCTCAACATGCCAAAAATTTTCGTATTTGAATATGGAGTGTTTTGTTTTAGGACTGAATTCATTCTTGATCCAGGCTTGTTGTTTAGTTGGTACGTAGTCTGGCCACACGAAAATTGAGTTGTCTTATTTAATTTGCAGTTTGCAGACTACAGTATGCTTAATTGGCGTCATATATTATAAAGAAGCAAAGTTTGCTTGTAACCCCCTCAAATCTCTGGAGCTAAATCCGTATAGACAAGGATATAGCCTCTATTGAACGGGCCTATAGGCCATAATATCATCATACACCCATAATGTTTTCTATAAATAATATTAATTAATATTTTTTTGCGTATGTTAGTAATATTTGACGTAGGCATTTAATTTATTATATTTTCTGGTTCTTCAGGCCTTAGTCTTTTAAATATAGGGCAAATTCGACCGATTTAAAATTATAATTAAATTAAGATTTAAATTTGACATTTCGTCTTCAAGGTAAATTGATTTTAATCAACTGTTAGTTTTCCAATCACATAAATCAACACGCCTCTTGATTTGAATTATTGCGATTTGATTCGCGACATAATCACATGTATATAAATCAAACAATAATATGTGATTTAAAAAATAATCCAATATTTCAGATCCTGGTGAACGATGAAAATCATCAATTTTGATAGCCTATTAATCTTTATAAATGAAGGTTAATCAAATCGTATCATCTTTTTGACGGAACATCTAATTAACAACATTAAAATAAGCATTTCCTTAGATACGCCTGTCGACCTTGTTATCATTTTGAATCCTCACTTTACCGGAACACGTCAATGCTGTTGTAGCACTTTAATATAACCTCTGCTGAATATTTTATCTAACCTGATTTAAGGATATCAAGCCTATGTTTAAGCATACTGATACATGCGTTGTATATCTACTAAAATCCTCACACCTTCCCACAAGGGATCCCAAAGGGGTAGGCAGAGGTGTATAGGTCTACACACCCGCTTTCCGCCCGAGATATCCGTCGCCGTTACTCAAGCACGACTATACATAATATATCCTGACGCCTTCCCACAAGGGTCCCCGAAGGGGTAGGCAGAGGTGTATAGGTTATACCCACACACCCACTTTCCGCCAGAGGTATATTAGGTGCCAACGTGAAAAATGGCGAGTCCATCGCCGTTACTCAAGCACGACTATACATATGCCTTTGAATTTCTTCTCAAGCGTATGCAGGTTTCCTCTCGTTGTTTTACTTCGCCGTTAAAGCTCTTGGTGTGACTAATCTATCTCTGAGCCAATTTTCATTACTATTCGGCTAAGCTGTACTGGCGTGACTTAAACTAATATCTTGTTTTAAATACACTTTGAATGAATAAAAAATTTACTATAAAATCTAGCCTGCGACACAAAGATCGCAAGTTCGGAACCCGACTGTACCAATAAGTTTATCTGAACTTAAGTATACGTACATAAAACTGTGATTAGTCACACCACGAGCTTTACGGTGAAGGAAAACATTGAGAGGAAGCCTGCATACGCCTGAAAAGCAATTCAAATGCGTATATATAGTCTTGCTTGTGTAACGGCGACGGACTCGCTATCAGTCACGTTGCCACCTAAAATTAACACCTAAAAAATATATATATTTTTTTTTTTATAACACAAGAGTGGCAAACAAGCATACGGCCCACCTGATGGGAAACGGTTACCGTAGCTTATTTACGCTCACGATACCGAAGCATCACTTGCGCGTTGCAACTCTGTGTTCGGAGAGTTATAGTGTGTTGGCAGCATAATGGGTTTAATCCCTCTGCTTATAACACAATGTAACAATCCACCCCCTCCCCAAGGAGCTCAATACTGGAAACCTTATACACCGCGTAGGAACACAACACAAAAAAATGTGTTATTTGGCTACGGACTTCTATAAGGTGGAGATCCTGCCACAGTCAGGCAGCTCCAAATTCGAACGTAAACCCGTTATGCCCTACCTCTCTTTTGAATTGAGAATCGCCTCCATTTTCGAAGTCGGTAGAAAACGAAGCTGTTTCTATCGAACCATACCGCCTTGTAACTTCACGAAGATGTGTTCGTGTGTGTAGTGTGCCGGTGGTCAACCTCACCATAAGTTGTCTGTGCAGTGGCATTTGAACTAGTCGTCTCAAGGCTTCTTCACGCATTCCACGCGGTATACCTACCCTACAGAAGATAGAGAGGAACGCGAGACCAAGGCCACTTTAGAAGTTATTCCTCTTAGTTTAGATAAATATCTAAATGAATATCAGTTTTAAACTGTTCAATATCAGACTAGTCAAAAACATCCGGCACTCTAAAATAAGGTGTATATAAAACAGTTTCCAATTATATTAAGTGCTTTTTTTTTCATTTATTTATGAAATGGATAAAAGTCCTTCAGTCACATACATACGTATTTTAAGAAAATATTATTTCAAATGTTTAAACATAATAATACGTTTTTTTTCTATGTTTTTTTCTTATTTTAATATTTTTTATTTTTATGAAGCTTATCTTTTCCTGTTGCCATGTATCTCAATGGATGCTGTGGTCTCCTGCAACTAAAAGGACAAGCTTTCCTAAGACTAAAGATTGTGTGTGTGTACTTTTCGTGTATGAGATTCATAAATAAATGATGAAAACTTCCCATATACCATCCTGAACGCAACGAGTATTTCTACCTAAACCTGCCACATACCATATATCTGCTAGCAAGAAATCTTAGCCAGCATTCATTGCGAGGGTCAATGGCGGATGGAAATGTTGCAACACTTGCATTATAGCTCTGATTTTAATGATGATAAAGGTTAAGGACGCGATGAGCTTGTCCACTCTCTGGCTTAAAACAAATATACCAAATAAAACTTCGCGCCGCATATTTATCAAACTGGTATGACCATTTCACGTAAATCTAGTTAGGATTAGCATTTCTGTAGATGTGGTATTTTGAATACAATTACCAAACTTTTTTATTTATATGTATGACCTAATGTAGTAGTTATGAAGAGATATAAAACTAACACAGATAATTAATTTAGTCCAAGCCTCCGTGGTAGCTATTAAGCTATTATTATTTTAAAGTTTTCGATAGTTCTAGTCTAGTAACTCAAATAAAAACGTATTATTAATAATAATACTTATATGAATTAATATTTATAAATATAAATATGAATAATAAATTAATAATATGGTAGTTTTCATTAGAATTATGCATACTAGTTTCATAATTTTAATACTATTACCTAAAGCAAATTATTATTTTATTAAACCTACCTATAATTTTACATTGTGGTATGTTATTTGCTCATTATCATCGGACATGTATATTACTTTTAACGCTTAATAAAATGAAATAACTACACATATTTTGTTAGTGCATTTTTAATGCTATCATTATATACCTCGCATTGTCATGGATACTAGTCCTTTGGACAAACACACTTAAACTATCCGGTTTTTTTTTATTAATGTTTTCTGGACCTTTTTTATATTGTTTATCGAGTGGCTTAGGAAGTCACTTGTTAAGTGTAAATGCATAGTTCGAAACCCGGTGGTCGACACAAAATGAGTTTTACTGAATTTAATAAGCAAGTACAGAGATCTCAATTTGACACGCCAAGAGAGTTATTTGTCATAATTTTTTTACACGCATCAATACAATTTTGTCTTGAAAAATACGCATTTTTTACACGCATCAATACCAATTTACTGATTTGCCTGATAAATTAATATAACTTGAAGTTCGACTCGTCCACTTAGTTTTGAGTCCATTTCTGTCGGAGATGACATAAAATAAGCACCTTTCAACTTGATAAGTGATTATTAAAAAAAAAACCCGAAACATGAATTTACCTTGTAGGTAGGTAGATTTTTAATAAATGGAGATATTATGCTGACTTAATGGTCTGGTTAACAATAATAGGCGTGTCGATGGTAAGGGATTTACATCCATTAAAATACCTACTTATTAACACTTCTTTAAGGTCTGTAGGTATTCCAGGTTTTTTTTGTATACTACAAGGGTGGTAAGCAAGCCCACCCGATGGAAAACGGTTACCGCAGCCTATTAACGCTTACAATACCGAAGTATCACTTGCACGTCGCCACCCTGTGTTCGCAGAGTTATACTGTGTTGGCATTATAATGGGACTAATCCCTCTGCTGCCAACACAATATAACAATCCTGCCCCCTCCCCAAGGAGCTCATTACTGGAAACCTTATTCACCGCGTAGGAACACAACACAATAAATTGTGTTATTTGGCTACGGACTTCTATAATGTGGAGGTCCTGCCCCAGTCGGGCAGCTCCAAATTCGAACGGGAAACCGTTAAGCCCTACCTCTCTTAAATTAATGATATATGTACGAGTATTACAAATATTGCATTCTACCTTGCATATACATATGTATCAGTTTTATCATCACGCCGAGTCACTCACGCAGTGGGCAGAGAGGGTAGAGCGCGAGTTTTCTCCAGACGTACATGCCTCTTTTGATACACATTGATCATATAATAACATAATATATCTTCAGGCCTTCCCCGAAGTGGTAGGCTTTGCAGGTAGAGGTGTGTAGGTAGTACCCAAAAACCCATTTTCCGGGGATATATTTTAGATGCCATTGTGGACTCAGGGACGACTATACATCATACGTCTTTGAATTTCTTCTCAAAGGCATGCAGGTTTCCTTTTATACATAGGCTGGAAAATTATCTAGTTAGCTAACTAACTAGCTAGTTATCTTCCGGTTGGAAAATTACCGTTTAAGGATCCGCCAAATGTCGTTTTACAAAGTATTCGTCTTGCCAGTTTGTAAAGAATGAACTGATTAAAAGAAAACAAAGCTAAAAAGACTCAGCAAAACTCAATTAACTTGTATTAATTCCCACGAAATAAAAAAGATATCCGGTATGAAAAAAAGACTATTTCCGACACACGAGTTTTTACAGACAAAGCCTGGACGAATAAGGTTCTTTGTTCTCACCCATTGAAAATACAAAGTGGCCAGCCCTACGATATTAGCCTCCAAAGGGCAAGGCCAGATGCTACCAGTAGATGCAGTTTTTCATTCGATTCTCTTTATAATTTATCGATATATACCCGACGACAATAATAATGCGTTCTCTATTTTTGCTTTCGATAAATGCTCATTAAATTCTTAAGGTCGAGTTGAGATAGCACGCTTTTTTATTACCTGATGTCCTACAATTCTAGTTATATTACAAATACGAGGGTTTTTCAATGTGATAAATGTTTGTTACTCAAGCACGCAAGATCGGCTGATGGCATAGAGGTGGTAGACTTAAAATCGAAGCTTACAATTTTTTTTTTATATCCTCACGCCTTCCCACAAGGGTCCCCGAAGGGGTAGGCAGAGGTGTATAGGTAATACCCACACACCCACTTTCCGCCAGAGGTATATTAGGTGCCAACGTGACAGATTACAATTTTCAACTCTTTATTTTTAAGATATTTAAACTCTTTGTTACAAGGTTACATCGTTCTGTCAAAAAATGAATTTGACAACCTTTTAAACTTAATGCAGAATAGGTATGTTAACTGAGCAATGCATGACCAATTACGATCCCTACATGAAACAATGACAACACATTTTATGACTTTTGCAATCCCAATGATTTATGCATCGTGAAATTATTTCCATATTTAGATCCTCAGGCCGCGTTACCACAGAGGGGAAATTGTGAATTCTCTCCAAGCGTCGAAGGCCATAAACGTAAGTTATGTATTAAATATTGGATGGGAAATGATGTATTCGGTATGTAATGTAACTTAACTCGCTGCATATATTGCATACGTTGCATGCATGTGTCGCATAATTCTCGAATGGGAAAAGCGGTGGTAGCAATTATTGCGTATCATTAAGAGTCGTGGTGAATTTTACACCTTCCGACAAGTATTTCGAAGGAGTAGAAAAAAATTTATAAGTACGTATTTTCGACATAATTATATTATTTATATGCAGATATTTAGATGCCAACGTGACAGGTGAGGAATCGCCGACATATTTTAAATGTATATAAAATCTCCTAAATTAATATCTTCTCAAACGAAAGTATATATTTTTTTAATCATTATAAGGAAAATAAGTTGAGTTAAAACGTATTATATAGTAGATATTTATTATTAATATAAGTATTCAAGAATAATGGATTGAGACGTGTCTATGATAAAAAAATATGAAGTAATTGTTCTATTTTTGAAATTTATTTTTTTCGATTCTGTATTTTCTTATATGATGAACTTCTGTCACGTCTTCCAACGTCTTTCGTAACTATCATATATTTACTAAAACATATTCATAATATACCCTTGTGGGAAGGCGTGAGGATATATTATTATTTATATTCATAATATTATATTTTCTGAGTAAAATATAATTATGAGAGAGCGTTTAAATTTAACAACGGCTTATTAATAAAACCTTGTACGTAGAGGATAAAATACTCATCACGACCAGAAATGGCATTATATTTACGCCATCTCCAATAGAGTACCTCAGCTTGACCACAAAAATGCGGCTTTCGATCCGAAGGTTGCAAAGGCTTTGCCTGTTTGATCGTTGTTGGACGCCTTAGTAGATAGAGCTGGCTCGTGCTACGAACACGCGCACGTTGCGCGCGCGCTTCTTGTGAAATTAACGGACTTTTAATCGGTAACTTTTGAACTTGTTCCATCCGGTATCACGTGTTTATTCTCAAAGGTTTTTTTTATCCTCATCAGTGTTTGAATTCTGCACTTTGACCTGCTTTTTTATGGTTTTTTACCATCAGTAATAATTAGCATAATTTATTAACGATCGGGTTTTCTCTAGACCTTGACATTTCCAGCGTCAGGACTTCTAACTGATAGTGTTATTTGATTAAGTAATAGTATGGTTACAATGTTTCATTGGCTGGAATTAAATTACCTATAAATATACAATATTTCGGACAGAGGCATGTTTATTTTATATTAGATAATAGATAACTTATAAGGTAGGTACAAAAAGCTTTCAATATTTAAATTTAGATGGAATTGAATTTGAATTTTAGTGCCTCAAAGCGTGTTTAACTGGGTTCAGTAAGGGGTCAAATTGATTATGTAAAATAAAAAAAATAGGAATCGGTGAATGTAGCGATTACACGACCTTGAACTTTAAAAATTTAATATGTATAGTTAAATGTGTTCTTCGAACTTAACGAACGAAATTTGTCACGGTTTGAAATAAACCAGAAATAATTTTATGACTTCATTAATTAAAAGTTTCTTACTGATACGGCGTTTCTGGTTTTTTGCCTCGGTCCGTATGTATTTATCAATATTCAGTGTTTTATTTGTTTTAAGGTAGCCATTTAACTGAACCAGGAAGTGAATAAAGCATTGTTACGACTTTTTGTAGCGTGAATGTAGTTTTTGAGCTAACTTTCCGAAGAAAGTGGATTGTATTATTAGAAACATACATAAATGATGATACTTGTGTTTATGTACACATATATTTCTTCGGTTACACGAACAGTTTAATTTAATGATATCAAAAGGAAGGAGTTTATACGAAAGTATGTTTTTATATGTAAGTTTTTAAGACTTTCTGTTATAAAATTAAAGTACTTTTACATATTTTGAAAGTATCCTGTTTAGAAAGTCAGTAATTAGTAATGGCACATCATTATATACCTAAAATGTCTTTAATCGAATAATTTAAATAGATAAATGAAATAAATTAACACCTTTGATTACAATAGTAACAACATTTATAAAAATACAATATTTTAAATCAAAAGTTGTGAAGCGGACCGATATTATATTTGACCCAACTCAGCAACGTGCCAAGACCTCTGGCACCATTGCTACACTAGATAGCAATGCTGATTCTCTCGGCGACATAGTTATGTGTCAGCTCACATGTCACGAGTATATTAAGATTCATCAGTACTTCTTCTTCCATTCGATTTTCGAGGCTGTTGTACCTAGCAGTAAATACATTATAGATGTCAGCACGTTGAGTCCATTGCGGGGAGAGTAGAATGCTGGTTCTCTCTATATTTGCAGACCTCTTTCGCCTCATACACATTCAGTAACTTTATACATGCTCGCCGGTTTTTAGTACTCTTTAGATTCTAATCCTAGAGTGTTCGATCAGTTAGATCTAGCAAGTTTGAACGTAGTATTCCTTGGCATCCCCTCAACAAAATAGCGATAAAGTAGGCAGTGATAAAGTAGTTTAAATCGGTAGTGACCTAGACTAGCGTTATCACGATATCTTGCAGTTCCGGAGTGATTGCACTGAGTCAAAGAATCGCGTGGCCATGAGAGTTGGACGCAAATATATCCCACGGATATATATAATTATGAAAGCATGATCAGCGGGTTATTACAGTTGGAGGTACAACCCACCGATGTATTGTCCTACTAATTATTGATTTGCAACTATTCTATACAAATGTAATGTAGGTGCCAACTTCGTGACGTGACAGTGTCCCGTTATTTGCCTGTCACGCGTACACGGTTCCTCACCGTATTTTCCTTTACGTAAAGCTTCAAGCAAGACAAACTCATTACCAGGTTAGCTATGTTGATAATACGTCCCTATTTACGAATCTTACCAACACTGTTTTGGTATGTTTTATATCTGTGTCAGTACAGAAGTTTGCTTATATGATAAATAATAATATATATCCTCACGCCTTCCCACAAGGGTCCCCGAAGGGGTAGGCAGAGGTGTATAGGTAATACCCATACACCCACTTTCCGCCAGAGGTATATTAGGTGCCAACGTGACAGATGGCGAGTCCATCGCCGTTACTCAAGCACGACTATACATACGCCTTTGAATTTCTTCTCAGACGTATGCAGGTTTCCTCTCGATGTTTTCCTTCACCGTAAAGCTCGTGGTGTGACTAATCACTGTACTTAAGTTCAGAAAAACTCATTGGTACAGTCGGGATTCGAACTTGCGACCTTTGCGTTGCAGGCAACTGCTCGAACCACTCGGCCACCACGGCTCTTTATGCTTATATGATATTAGATGTTAATGCATAAAATGTTACTGGTTCTTCAAGTAGGCCTTAGAACCAGTCAGATAGGTTGCATCTAATGTTCTTCTGCAGCTGAGCCGGGTAATGCCAATATCGTATCAGATTGAACCGGACGCGCCGCCTCGGCCGGTGATGTAATAAATATGTAACTAAGCGTTTCTCTCGACACGTAATATAACAGTGTGACTTTTCTTGGTAGCTAACATTCCTAATTCGGCCTATGATTTCTTCGTTTATTCTAACGAGTTTCTTAATGAAGTTTAACGACTGATTACCCTAATTGTATTGTGAATCGTCATCTACTGGTTCGGTTTCTAGATAGGACACGTTATAGTAAGTTCACTTACGACTTTGACCTATTTTTATTTACTACTCAAAATATTTATTTGGACTGCTGGAGGTGGGCGTTCATGCCCTGCGAAACAGTTTATTCTACTGCCGGTGTAGCATCGTTATCTTGACACTTTGTTCCTGTTGTCTGTTTTAGCCAATCAATGTTATTATTATTTGTAAAGCTTACGCTTCAATATACGGTGATCGATCACATAACGAGCTTCACTAGAAAGGGAAACATCGTGAAGAAATCCGCACACGTTTGAGTAGAATTCAAACACGTATCTTCGAAAGACGGCGATAGACTGAAAAATGCACATAAAAAGGGTAGCGTCTCATCTGTACCTAGCCCTCCTAGGAGTTTAGAGCTCGGAAAAACTTAGAAGGAAAACATACTTTTCTTGACCACTTTAATTGATACTATGAAATTAATGCCAATAGTCTAGATTTCTTTAAGAATATTTTTTCGATTACCTATCGAAAGCAGATAAATCATGAACTTATCTAGTTGCTGTTTAAAGTGGTGATGTGAGTGGATGGCATAACCACCACGCCCTCTACGGTTTGCGTAACCACCATTCTCGCGGTCACAATTGGAACCATCAATTCATAGAAAGTCCTCATTCAATTCATAGATGTTCCTTTATCCTCACGCCTTCCCACAAGGGTCGCCGAAGGGGTAGATAAAGATGTATAGGTAGTACCCACATATCCACTTTCCGCCAGAGATATATTGTAGGTGTGACGTGTGCCAACGTGACATGACGAGTCCATCGCCGTAACTTAAGCACGACTATACATACGCCTTTGAATTGCTTCTTAAACCTATGCAGGTTTCCACTCAATGTTTTCCTTTACTGCAAAGCTCGTGGTGTGACTCGTCACTGTACTTACTTAAGTTCAGAGAAAACTTATTGTTACAGTCGGGATTCGGGCTTGTAATCTTTGTATTGTTTTTTTTTCGACTTTGTTATCAATTATACGTGGCCTCCTAATGGCAAACAGCTTCCGCCATTTATCCTGGAAACTAGACTTTTTATGATTTTTGTCTTCCTTAAATGTTGTATAATGGTTTGCTATGCCATCACCGTGAGAATTATACCCTCACTAATGCAAATAAAGGCTTGCCATAGCTTAATTACCATCTTAGTGTTATAAACACTATAAATATATAAATATAATAAATAACCCTGGGGTTCTTGTATTCTTTTGCAGGGTGTAGATACTGCTCCATGTAGACTTCTTAATTGAAAAGACCTCCTGAATTGATAGTAGAGGAATTATTTAATTACTTGTTAATTTTGTCACATCAAATGTCAATGTCAAAATAGGCATAATAATTTGTGTCAAGATTAGGCTAATTGAATTAAATAGCATCTATATAGGTATACAAGATTTGATTTGTTTATTTTAGATTGCGTGGTAAGCATGTTGTTAGAAAATTCTAAGTCAGCCATTGTTGGAAGGGCCGTGGAGGCTGAGTGGCTCGGGTAGCCTGTTATGTAATGCCTCCACTGTAATGATGAGTGAGAGCAATTATTAATCACGAATTTTTACAGTGAAGGAAAAATGTATAGGAAATCTGCATACGGTAGAAAAGTAATTCAAAGACGTATGTAGAGTTGTGCTTGAGAACTGGCGTTGGACTTGCCATCTGTCACGTTGAAAATATATCTCCGGCGGAAAGTGGGTATGTGGATACTACTTTGTAAGAGATGTCCAGATGTCTTGAATATGAATATTAGGTACAGTTTTAAAACACATATATTTGATTTAAATTTAAATTTATTTAATTATATCCGACATCGTACGTAACGCCAATTTATTAATATTAACATCGCTATCAGATACGAATAATTAGAAAAACGTAATGTTAATGCAATCCGTTCGGCGTAATTTACACAATTTTCGAATTACATATATTAAAAAAAATGGGGAAGTGTATTAAGTATACCTAATACACAATTGACGAATTAAATTCTAATTAGATAAGATGGCCTTGACAAAACAGGTTTAAGTTGCAATTAAAAAAAAACAGGACGTCTGTTGCAAAAGATTGCAAAAAAAAAAGATTCACCAAAGATAGCATCAAAATGCCCCTAACGAGGTAGGATTATAATACTCCCAATCTTCTGCGGCTTTTTTGAAGTCGGCAATTAAGCCAAAGATTACATGATAATAATAATATAATATAAATAATGTATTTAGAACGATCTACAATCGCTTCTGCACTAACATATCAACAAGTCTTTTTTTATATAAATTAACGGACTAATGTCTATTTGATTACGACATTGGAAACTAGTACCTTAATATTCAGAAAAATATTTTAGATATTATTGTTCGAACTGGGCCGCCTTTTTGGCTCCCTTCCGCTTGTATTGTAGTATTTGATGTACTTTTTTAATATGTCGTCTAACTAATGAAGTCATAATTTTTTATTGCAATGTTGAAAGTGCGTTAGCTAACTTAACGAATAAACTGCAAAATTTTCGAGTAACTCGAGCCATAATTACCCTAATCACCTACGGTTATCGTTCACCATTTGCCGGGTCGTAAAGTTTTTCCTCACTTTAGTAGTACATATTACATAAAAGAAGGTTGTCAATTTAATTATTGTGTCAAGTTTTTAGCGATGGAATGGTATTGCTTATTATTTTGAACTATTTAAGATACCATCTCACGTCTTCAGGCAAAGCGGTCAAGTGCGACATCGACGGTGTATCTAGTCGTTGTTAGGGGTATCTAGTTGTGTTCAGTAGTCAAGTACAATGATTAAGCGAGTGTTGTGTGCGTTTGTGTTCGTGAGTTGGATCGTCGACAGCGGTACTGTGTCTTACAACAGCCTTAGCAACAACATCGGGAAAACAGGTAAACTTGATAAATGGTTTTATCTCTATATCTCTATATATTATACATATATATGCATTATGTGCTCGTAAATAGTAAATAACTTATTGAACGTCATATCATAAATAACCTGTCAAGAGAAGATGTAGATTAAATGTTGAAATCTAACTGATCTGAGTTTTATTTGTTGTTGTCATATAAAACATATTTCTGAAAAAATCTATAAAGCCATGCTTCGGAGCTCTTTTACACCCTTGAATAATTTTGATTTTTCTTTTCGTTATCTTTGGAGCTATTTGTTGTATTGCACTGTCATTGTCATATATACTATATTCACAACACCCTATATTTTTAAGACAACAGAAACATTTTTCATATATATCCTATATTCACAACACCATATAACTTTTAGAACACTACAGTATTTTTTTTCCTTTAATCATATTCACAACATCCTTATATATCCTACATTCAGAACATCCTATAATTTTTAGAAGATAACATTTCTATTTTTCGGGACAGCCTGTATTCAGATGCGTGACAGGTGGCAAGTAAGTACGCCCAGAACTATCACCGTTTCTCAGTCAAAACTAAAATTCTAGACAGCATTGTTTAAACCACACAACGGGCGTGATTCGGAATGTTAATTAAACTCAGTACATTCTAATTGTTCCGACATGGATATTATTAATAGAATTCTGTTCACAATACATTGAAATGAATAGCATACGACTTTTATAAGCCAATCTATTTAAACTGTATGTAAAGACCTCGATGTAACATGCTATTACAACTTGTTTTATCTTCTACACTAATATTATAAAGAGGAAAACTTTGTTTGTTTGTTTGGTTGTAATGAATAGGCTCAAAAACTACTGGACCGATTTGAAAAATTCTTTCACTGTTGGGAAGCTACACTATCTCCGGTGAACATAGGCTATATTAAATTGAACCCGATAGGTGGCGCTGCGATCGAGTTTCAGGAATTTAACTTTTTCACCCGGGCGAAGCTATCCCTTTCTGTGTGTCTTAAGGTGGATTCGAGAATGGTTTAGATTTACAATTGGACCCGATAGATGGCGCTGCGATCGTGTTACGGGCAATTTAACTTTTTCACCCGAGCGAAGCTGGGCGGGACAGCTAGTTATTATATATAAAGGTGGTAAAAGATCGATTTTGATTGCAATCATCGAACGATCATGTAAGATTAACAGACTTTAGGCAAAAAATATATTATGATATGTTTTGTTTTTATGTTTGTAAAAAAATGTCTTCTGCTTTGAAGTACTGTTCAAAGAAACAAAAAGTTATTTAAAAAAGAACGTATATACGTGGACTTTTGGCGTCTTCAGTCACCTCACCAAGAGCTTCCGTCGCATGTAGTCAAATAATATTTAAAGAAAATGCTAAGATTCTACTAATATGCAATAGTGTGGAAGTGTAAGGATGTTTGTTAATCACGCCAGAACGGCTGAACGGAGTTGAATAAAATTTAAAAAATGAAAACGTTTTGTGAAATTTACAAAATTAATACATGAACTATATAATAATATAATAATAATATAATATATATGATACATATATAATATATAATATACATGAACTATATAAATAATAATATAATATACATGAACTATATAAATAATAATATAATATAAAATAATATAATATATATAATATATCGTCACGCCTTCCGACAAGGGTCCCCGAAGGGGTAGGCAGAGGTGTATAGGTAATACCCACACACCTACTTTCCGCCAGAGGTATATTAAGTGCCAACGTGACAGATGGCGAGACCATCGCCGTTACTCAAGCACGAGTATACATACGCCTTTTGAATTTCTTCTCAGACGTATGCAGGTTTCCTCTCGATGTTTTCCTTCACCGTAAAGCTCGTGGTGTGACTAATCACTGTACTTAAGTTCAGAAAAACTCATTGGTACAGTCGGGATTCGAACTTGCGACATCTGCGTCGCAGGCAACTGCTCGAACCACTCGGCCACCACGGCTCTACATGAACTAAATTAAATTTAACAAGGGGCACACCAAGTGGTAACTCTATGGATATTATTTGCGTCAATTTATGCCTTACACATTCCTTGCAGGGTTCACAGTCAAATCGCATGAGGTAAAAGGTAAAAAAAAACAATTGCCGATCTTTTCATGGAAGAAAATTGGCACTGTAATTTTGTATTCCAATCACGTCTGTGCTGTGTTTTAAAATCGGCTTACGTACCTGCCGCCATGCCTTCGTGCGCTCGGTGGGCGTTAGGCGAGACAATAGACACGGATCATGTATACCAATGCCTTGGCGTACACATTGAGAACAAAAAGTTACCACAATAGAAGAGGAAAAAAGAAAAACTTCTTCTAATAGAAGATGTAAGGGTGTGTAGATTCTTGCACAGTCGGTAACACACGGGGCCTCTGAGTTGCGTGGCCGTAGCAGCTGGTCATCAAGCGGATCGTATGCTTACTTGTTAGCTTAGAGGTATAAAAATTCAAATGTGGAATGTTTGCGATTGCTTTGTGGTCATCGTGTAATGATAAAATTTGGTTACAACATTCAAACATCGTTGACCTTTGAGTGATTCAGACCTTCTTGGCCAACATTTGACCCATTATGGCCAATTGGCCAAATGTCGTAATTCAAAAATGGGAATAATATCAATCATAAAAGACGTACTTGCGGCAGTTTAATAATGTTACAAGACGAAATGCGCTTGATTTGTGACTGCTCTCTTGCTACGACACGCAAGCTCCAAATGCCAACGATTACGAAATATTGTGGCAGTGACGTTAATAAGAAATGCAGTTCTACAAATCTTCAATTGTTCTCAGCCTCTCGCCGGTCCCAGTCCGCAGTTGATAATCTGTCACCGTCCATCAGCCAGGATTTTCATACCCTTTTTTCGTTTCTTAGCGAGGTGTTCCTTCACCGTTAAGCCTGTGGTGTGATAAATGGTTATACGTTAGATAAACTCAGACCTAGGCTTCAACCAATTTTGACGTTAGTAACACACGAAGGACTGTTGCCTTATGCATTGGTAGCGTCAATTTACTAGACAGTTTTGCATCTTCTACTATGAAGTATAGAAGTAAGATACCTACCCATAAAAAACTTGTCCAAAATTATGAGTGAGAGCCGTGGTGGCCGAGTGGTTCGAGCAGTTGCCTGCGACGCAATGGTCGCAAGTTCGAATCCCGACTGTACCAATGAGTTTTTCGGAACTTAAGTACAGTGATTAGTCACACCACGAGCTTTACGGTGAAGGAAAACATCGAGAGGAAACCTGCATACGTATGAGAAGAAATT
>JACCPG010008722.1:0-30449 GCA_016069955.1 Drepana arcuata
TGATTAGCCACACCTCGAGCTTTACGGTGAAGGAAAACATCGAGAGGAAACCTGCAAATGTCTGAGAAGCAATTCAAAGGCGTATGTATAGTCGTGCTGGAGAAACGACTCTCAAGACGAAGACTCTAGGTGGCACCTAAAAGATATCTCCTTTCTTCTTGACTTGACATCCCACAAGGGTCCACGAAGGGGGTAGGCTATAGGTTCCTGCCATAGATATATTTTAGTTGCTAATCTTTTAGAGTTAAAACCTCTACTTGAAATATGAGGCGATAAACACAATGTTGCTACTTTTTTTATTACTTAACCATTAGTACCATCTATCGATCAGGAAAATCAACTCGCTCGTAACTTGAAGCAGTAAACAAGTCATAATAATATTACCAATGTCCCATGTAAGAGTTATATCATGCATACAGGCGCCTGAAACGGTTTTAAGAGCAACTTTCAATTTTGTAGTTTTTTATTTCAGGCGCTAAGTTAGTCGACATTCGAGTTGGTGCACAGAGACGATAAGAGATGGCGCTGTTATACATTTTCTTAAGGTTTTAGTTAGGATGTTTTGTAGCATGTTATACGCACAAATATACTCGCGACCCGGCCCAACTTCGCTCGCGAAAATCTATGTTTTGTTATATTTCATTTATGATAGCGTTTTCGACTAGAGCTCCGATTATACGAAACTTTCTAGTCTTTGGTGAAAACCGCATGAAAATTAGTTCAGTTTATCGAGAACAAACAGACAGACAGATGCGGCGGGATCTGTTTTATAATATGTAGTGATAATACTAACTGACTCGAACCTTTTCAATTTTTTCGGGTGAAAATATAAAATTCAAAAGATCGCAGCGCCACCTATACGGTCCAATTGTGACTCTAAATGTCCCGGAATTCATACAAAAACTTCATCCGTATCAGTCATGCCACTCGAGTGTATGTGAGACTAACGTACGGGGATGTATTTTTGTATATATAGAGAAGATATTCCAAAATGAATATAACAGCTGATACGCCTCGAGCTGGGACCGGATCGAGCCCGTGTTGTTATAACAGAAAGCAGGCTAAACTAAGCCAAACTAAGGCTAACTATGCCAAACTGCCTGACAACTAACTAGACTTTTGTTTGCCACCGACTTCAATTCCCTGTCCTAAATACTATCTTTTTCAAATAGGGTTGCCAATATCTTTCTATTTATTTCTTATGTGCGTGTGTATATCACTGACACTCCTCCTGAACGACTGGGCCGATGTTAATGAAATTTTCTGTCTTCAGGTGGATTCGAGAATGGTTTAGATTTCATTCATAATTGGACCCAATAGGTAGCGCTGCGATCGTGTTTCAGGAAATTATTTTTTTTCAGCCGAATGTAGTTGGGCGGGACAGCTAGTTATCTGTATAAATAAAAAAAAATCGTAATACATTATATAATACGTAATACGTAAATACATTGTAATGTAAATAACCCGATTGATACAAATTTACAACATTAGGGACACTGGTAACACTTATTGAAATAAAATTAGTTACCACCGTTTCCAAGAAAAAAAACCTAGAAAGTTATTATTAAGTAGAATTTATTAAAATCATTAATTAAAAAGCTAAATGGTGAACGGTCAATATATTAACTACGGTACGAAGTTCGTCGGGTCAGCTAGTTTTAAATAAAAAATAATTTATTTGACATACAGGCATATCATCACGCCGAGTGTAGGCAAAGAGAGTCGACGGCCTAACTAAACTTTTTTCGCTTCATCCATATTGATCAGATTTTTGATACATATATTATTTAGGAAATACATGAAATAAAAAAAAAGGTTGTATGGCAGCGAATCCTGGGTATGTCAGAGGAAGTATGAAAATAGCTTGAAAGCAGTCGAGATGCGATCTCTTCGAAAAATGTGCGGCGTAACGATATTCGATCGAATCCGCAATGAAGAGATTCGCAAATCAACTGGCGTGAATGAGGGCGTGATTGTAAAGATGAAGAAAGGCATGTTACGTTGGTTTGGACACATAGAAAGGATGAGTGGAGAAAGATTGACGAAACAGATATACAAAGCAAAAGTGTGTGCAAGAAGAGGCAGAGGAAGGCCACGTTCCAACTACCTGGATCAAATAGATCGGACTCTCAAGGACGGGAACGTTAAGAGTACTCGAAACCGACGAGCATGTATGAAAAACTGATGAATGTGGACGAAGCGAAAGAGGTATGTAAGTCTAGAGAGAACTGGCGCTCTATACTTCCCCCCCTACCCCGTTAGGGACTTGGCATGATGATATGTATGTATGTATGAAATAAAACAATCTCGAATTTTGTATTCACATTAAACATTAGCTTCGCGAGTCCATCGCAGTCTTTAAAATATGCCTGTGACTAGGGCTAGTTTCCTTGGCATCTCTGTACACTATATTAAAACGGTTCGGTTGACAGCCCTAATTTTGACAGTTATCTTATCTGTAGGTCATCCATCGAAACAATTCAACCAATAAAACTATCAAAACGTACCTGCTTTGCATTACAATGTAAGTTTAATTAAAGTGTGATTTGTTTATCTGTTCACAAATAGTTATAGCGCTACGTGCGGGTTTTACTGATCGTCTTGTTAGCGTTACGGAGTCAATTTCAATCGACGTCTTCACGTCGTCACGCCTCACCAACATTACAAGTAGGAGTATTGGCAATATTGTCTATTGATGGCAACTTGTTGGACTCGAGGCGTGCTAGAAACTCCGCACGACTCTATGGGCCGATGTAACGTCTTGAGGTTTGGCTTAACAAGCTGTGGTCACAAGCATACTGCCTATTTACGCTCACGATACCAAAAAATCACTTGCGCGTTGCCACTCTGTGCTCGGATAGATATACTATGTTGGCAGTATAAATAAATAAATGGGACTTAACCCTGCCATGTTACCAACACTATGACAATCTTCTCCCCTCCACAAGGAGCTCATTATTGGGCCTTATTCACCGTGCAGAAACAGCACAATAAATTGTTTTATTTGGCTAGGGACTTCTATAAGGTGGCGGTCCTGTCCCATTCGGGCAACTCCAAATTCAAACGGGAATCCCGTTATGTACTGCATCTCTTTATCATCAGATATATCCTATATGTTATCTACAGATTTTCTTCGCTTAGACCAGGTTTATAGGTCTGTTCGTTCGTACATACTGGCTTCGAGTACTGTTGACGTTCCCATGCTTAAGGGCAGGATCGGTTTGGTTTAGATAGTTGGAGCGCGGTCTTTCTCCGTCTCTTCTTCCACAAACAGAGTGGCAACTCGCAAGTGATACATCGCGTAAATAGGCTACGGTAACCGTTTCCCATAAGGTGGGCCGTATGCTTGTTTGCCACTCTTGTGGTATAAAAAAAAAAAAGTTTGTTTTTTAACTACCTGAAAAATGACAATAATACCTCATTATTTTTCATTATTAATCGACTATTGACATACATTCCTAAATATATCTACATATTGGCGCTCTATACTCTCTGCCTACCCCATTAGGGACTTGGCGTGAAGATATGTACGTATGTATGTATATATCTGATAATCCTTACAAAACAAAAACTTGCAAGATGTTTCGATTTTTCTGATGAGAAGTGTATTTACAATCACGCCCTTTGTTTTAGGAATGTCTTCATTGCGGATTCGATCATCTTAATTTTTGATCATCATGATTCGGACGGTCCCTTAATGTCTTTATAAGTCTCATGTTGTTATTACGCATTCCCATTGGCGTAACTCGGTACGAATGACCTGTACATTACAGACCTAGTCTAGTGTAGGAATTGAGGGCAAGTGTGTATAATGTATTGTCTTTGCGAAACAATTAATATTTTGTTACTTTAATATTTACTATAATAATATGAAAAATATAAACAAATGAATATACAATGTGACTCATAACATTGTTATTGTGTTAACTGTATGTATACCGCATTGTTGATATCAATAATAGGGGCTCACGTGTGTGGACCAGTTGTGTTTATTATTTATGGAATATTCCATAATTGGTGATCGCAGCGGTCTCCCAAGGGACACGGAAGGAAAATACGTTAAGATGCCTTCTGTTTGACGTCAATGGAACTTTTTCTTAATGAACGGGATGTGCATATTGCACTAAGGATGCAACAGCAAAATTCGTAACCGTTCAATCTTTCAGTGTGAAGGAATCACTAATATACTCACCTAGTTTCGCTTTTATAATATCTTCACGCCTCACAAGGTTCTCCAAACGAGTAGCCTTCTCTTCGTCCAAGATACACATATTAAGGTCCAACCGTCTTCCAGAATTTATCAGGTGTTGTGAATTTATCCTCATGATGAATTTAAGAAATGATAAAGGGACAACATTATTAAAGGGGGTAATATTCACTCCGGAACACGGAAGGATATCATTTTAAGGATATGATTTTTCAATATTTACGACTCTGCCGGCGCTGTTAATAAGTAGGTATTTAAAAAATTTACTAATGACTACTATTTAGGTACTTCCATATCGAATTATAGCTCCGTAGTGCCAAGCGTCCCTGAGCTAACCCGCAGACGGACGGACAGACAAACTTCTTCTTTCGTTCTTAGTTTGTTAAGGAACCCTAAAAAGCACATCCCTTGTTTTAAATTTTGACTTTTTAAAGATCGAAGAACTAATTAAAACTGGGGCGAATGCCAAGGATAGTGTATATTGCTTCGTTACTTATGGTAATAATTTGTCACCCACCGAGATGGAGACATTGTGTTACCTGTTGACGATATGGTAATATATCCTCACGCCTTCCCACAAGGTCCCCGAAGGGGTACGCAGAGATGTATAGGCAATACCCACACACCCACTTTCCGCCAGAGGTATATTAGGTGCCAACGTGACAGATGGTGATGTATATTTAAAGCGATGATGTCGATACAAGGTTTCCCAGATTATTGTAGCAGGAACGTTATCGAGTAGGTAAATGTCCAAGTAACAAGTTAAAATTAAAGCTGTACTAATTGCAACATAAACAAGCATTTGCCCGATAGCAAATATATCCTGTTAATTAAATTCAATATTTTATGTTTGGTTTTGGAATTATTACCGAGGTGGCTGAATGATTACAAACAAGCATGCTGTCCACCTGATGGTAAACGGTTACCACCGCCTTTGGACGTTTGTTACTCAGATTCGAGTAAAATCATGATTGAAGGAAGATCAATTCGGAGTACCTAGATCAAATCGATCGAATACTCGAGGATCAGAATGTTAAGAGTTTAAATCGCCGAGACCATTTGAACGAAGCTGGGGTCTGTAAATAGAGAAAACTGGCTCTTTACTCTCTGTCTGCTCATCGAGGGCGCTTTGGCATAAAAAAACTACATCCATAATTTCTTCATACATGCTCTCCGGTTTAGTACTATTGACCCGTCCTTGAGTTTCTGATCGTATTGATCTAGGTAGTTAGAGCGTCTCACTCTGCCTCTTCTTGCACAAACTTTCGTATTGTATATCTGTTTCGTCAATAGTTCTTCACTCACCCTTTCTATATGTCCAAACCCACGTAACATGCCTTTCTTCAACTTAGCTGGTTGAGTTTACACACTGACACCCACGTTCAAGTCGGTTGCTTTGCGAATCTCTTTAATTCTCTATGAAAAACTATCCTTAATGTATTTATTTGACGTAGATACAAAGTAATCTGTGACTGTTGTTCACTTAGTCACATCCTAAAACGGTCTGTAGGTATTTCCGTTTGTCAAGGACACGTCGAGATAAGCCGCATGATACATGAACTTTACAATGATGTTATCAAACGCTTTTTTTATAATAGCCGTGATGGCCGACTGGTTCGAGTCTTCACTTACAACATAAACATTGCAAGTTCGAATGCCGACTAAACAGATATATTTTCTGATCTTAAGTACAGTGATTAGTCACACGACGTGTTTTACGGTGAAGGAACACACCGCGAGGAAACCTACAAACGTTTGATAACATAAAAGTTTATAAAGACAATGTATGTAATGTCGTACTTGGAACAAATGGACTCGCCATCTGTCAAGCTGGCAGTTAAAATACGTCTTCGGCGAAAAGTGGTTGTTTGGGTACAACGCCGTCATGATATACAATAAAAATGCCACAATGGTCGAGCGGTTTATGTAGGTAGTGTTCTGTAACCGCAAGATGGCACCACCCGGCATGGTCCTTGACAAGGTGGTCCCTCTCAATGTCTTCGTCAATCAATGAGCCGCTCGCCATCGAAGGCGAAATAAAAAAAATCCTGCAGGGTCGGCAACGCGTAAGTGATACCCCTGGTGTTGCAAGCGTCCATAGGCGGCGGTAACCGCTTACCATCAGGCGGGCCGCTTGCTAGTTTGCCACCCAAGTGGTATAAAAAAAAAGCTTGAGCTAAAATACTCGTATAAATAATCGCGATAGCTTTTTTTGCTTAGCACCTAAAAGTGGATGTCTTTGGTGTCGTCATTGTTCAGTGCAAGAGTACAGCTTTTTGCATCAGACCCTCGATCCAATCATCTAACGAGAGTCTCTACGGCTAATGGTCGACGCTTTTTGCTTTAAACCGTTGGCCAGTTTCAGTGCAGTGCAATTATGCCTTTAATCCGTTGGCAAGTTTCAGTGCAGTGCAATTATGCTTTTAATCTATTGGCCAGTTTCAGTGCAGTGCAATTATACCATTAAACCGTTAGCCAGTTTCAGTGCAGTGGAATTATGCCTTTAATCCGTTGGCCAGTTTCAGTGCAGTGAAATTATGCCTTTAATCCGTTGGCGAGATTCAGTGCAGTGCAATTATAGTGTCGAAAATATTTTTACGATCTAAATGTTAAGCTGAATCACTTCTCGTGCTTATCGCGAGTGAGTGACCGTTCCCTGTGAAACAGAACATTGAATAACAATGAGTGCTATTATAATAAAATGTATAATTATGTATTCCCATCTCGAAAACGTCACAAAGTTATTTATTGCGTAAAGGAAGTCTATAAAACAGTTCGCGGTTTATGCAAAATGTCATTGTTCATATCATTGACAGGACAGCCGACAACCGATGCCATCGTCTCTATTGCCTCGGTACAGCCTATACAACTGAAACGGATAACATATTTCAACCTACCTGTGTGTGGAAGTCTACCATGTCATTTATTTTATTGGAATATTTGGTCTTTTTGTGAAGTAAATTCAAGTGTTATTGGTGTTCATCGGTCAAAGTGCGGTGTAAAGATATATTTTGCGGGGAAGGAAGCGTTTAACGATAAGCTATCGCAGAAGCTTGCGGCTCGTAGCGTACCACATAGAGTCGCGGAACGGACATCAAAGGACGTTAATTATATGCGCATGCGGCGTGAGCTAATTATTATTACGACATGGTTACCCTGAGGAGTATGTGTGTTTTCGGATTGATTTTGGTGGAGTTTGCAGCGTTCGTGCAAAGTTTACAGCTGGGAGAGGCTGGTGTTTGCCCGGAGCGGGTTGGGTATGGTTATTTTAGCATATTATTTTGCAATTGTATCGTTGTGATAGTCTCCATTGTAGACCAGCTGTGCCCCGTTCAGCTCAATTACCTGGTGACGTACAACCTAAGAAACCTAAAAGCTTCTATAATAAACGGAATCTCTAAAAAAATAATTTATTCAAATCGATTAAGTGGTTCTGGAGATAACTTCGTACAGACAAACACACAAACTTTATCTTTATATGATGTAAATGTATACGTTTATTTATAAACTTATGGAGACCTGTACGGGCGGTGTATATTCTAGACCTAATTCAGGCACCATTCTCTCACAAAGTTTGCATTTTAGGATTACCGATGTTTTAAGGTTACCAATGTAATTTATAGAAAACAGCTTTGTGAAAAGACGATAAATGATTAATTTATTATTATATCAAGTTTAAAGTTGAACCGTCGAAGTAAAGATCTCATATAGAAATTCCTTATGAGCTACTTAGTAACTTTTGGCAATGTCTCGTCACCGTCTTGCAGTTCATATTCATATTTATTGCATTATCAAACATTACAAATAATACAGTAGGCACACTACACTATAAGATATAATATCTAACACCCTGTAAGGGCACAGCAACGAGAGGTAGCTATTTCTAAATACATAGTTACTAACTTGTTGCGGTCTACTATCTGCGTTTGTTCGTTTGACGAAAACCAAGTGTGATTGTGTCGAGAACCGACTGGATTCGATCTGTCCAACGTGTTCTTTCTCCAGACCGGGATCCTTAACTAACCCTGATTGACAACATCTATCAAGCGATCTGGTATAAGATCATAAGAATTCGGATCTTTGGTTGAAACAACATCAGATTATTTCAATGATGGCCATGCATAGCAATGAATTGCTCCACTTGTTCAGCGTTTATATGTAAGTAAAATTTTTTCTACCCCCTACGTAAAAGGGAGCAAATGTTAAAAGGAAAACTGGGGAGTTTGTTTCGCCGTTTCTTCTCCTTGGAGGATTTTTTTTCTTGGAAACGGAGGTAACTTTAGTTTATATTAAGTATGTGACGTTCAATAAGTGTTCACTGTGTTCCTTACATTGAATAAAATATGTTGATTTTGAAGCCTTTGTGGGGGGGCTGGCAGATTTACATAATAGACTACGTATATTTTATCAATCTGTTATGTTACGAAAGCTTTTGTTACCATAATTGTCTTATCATGCGTTATTACGCCCAGGCCCTCGCAGATTAAATAGAGGGATTTTACGCTTCTATATGTACTATACTCTATACTCTGCCTACCCCGTTAGGGACTCGGCGTGATGATAAGTAGATATTCAAAGAATTCGTTGTTAATACAATATAATATGCATACCTTGTATATAAAGTAATAAATAATAATAATATATCCTCACGCCTTCCCACAAGGGTCCCCGAAGGGGTAGGCAGAGGTGTATAGGTAATACACCTCTGCCTATATGCCTCAGCCTCTGCCTATGCATACCCACACACCCACTTTCCGCCAGAGGTATATTAGGTGCCAACGTGACAGATGGCGAGTCCATCGCCGTTACTCAAGCACAACTATACATACGCCTTTGAATTTCTTCCCAGACATATGCAGGTTTCCTCTCGATGTTTTCCTTCACCGTAAAGCTCGTGGTGTGACTAATCACTGTACTTAAGTTCAGAAAAACTCATTGGTACAGTCGGGATTCGAACTTGCGATCTTTGTGTCGCAAGCAACTGCTCGAACCACTCGGCCACCACGGCTTCTGTATATAAAGTATAATATGTAATATAACTGGCACTCTACTATCTCTGCCTCGAGGTAGGCAGAGAGAGAAGTGCCAGTGAGGTGTGTGATAGTACATTTCACGTCTATGTTAACTAGGGTCGCTGAAGGCGTGGGTAGTGGTGTATAGGTAGTACTCACACACCCACTTTTCATTGGAGATATATTTTTGGTGCCAACGTGACGGCGAGTCCATAGCCGCTTAGCACGACTATACATAATGTGTTTGAATTTCTTCTCAAACGTATGCAGGTTTCCTTTCTATGTTATCCTTTACAGTAGAGCTCGTGTGACTAATAACTGTATTTAAGTTCAGAAAAACTCGTCGGTATAGTTGAGATTTGAACTTGCAATATTTGTAGTGACTCGAACCACTCCGCTACCACGGCTCTTAAATATAATATTATATAATATAAGCCAGTAAAATAAAACACGGACTCTCATCACTCCTTCTTTCAAAGAAGGAGTTTCAATCGAAGCAATTCATTCTTTCAAATCTTTTCAGTATTTATCCCCTTCCTACCCGAGAATTGAAGAGTAGGATCTTCAAGTGGTTACTTACCATTTCTTATCACGAAGCCGAGTGCCTCGTGCTTTAATTTTTAAAAAAATCTCTCCCTACTCAGTGGCTAACCTGGATATATATTGTGTATAACCTCGCACTGACCGAATCCAAGCTTAGCAGCGGAGGGCTGAGTAGGAGTCATGAGACATTCATGTATAATTATAAAAATAATAATAATAATATATCCTCACGCCTTCCCACAAGGGTCCCCGAAGGGGTAGGCAGAGGTGTATAGGTAATACCCACACACCCACTTTCCGCCAGAGGTATATTAGGTGCCAACGTGACAGATGGCGAGTCCATCGCCGTTACTCAAGCACGACTATACATACGCCTTTGAATTTCTTCTCAGACGTATGCCGGTTTCCTCTCGATGTTTTCCTTCACCGTAAAGCTCGTGGTGTGACTAATCACTGTACTTAAGTTCAGAAAAACTCATTGGTACAGTCGGGATTCGGGATGTATAATTATATGTTTGTATATATGCTCCGATGAAAATGTATACATGAACCTAATCCACAAACATACACACACACACACACACTAACCCACAAACACACACACACACTAACCTACAACCGATTATACGCGCTGATGCGCAAAATATCAATTTTACTAAAATTCAAATGTACCTACATAAATGTTTACTTTTATAATATTTCCTATAAATGTAAACTTTTGTTCTCTCTTTCCAGCCACCTTGTTTTTGTTACAAATATTGTATAAATAGCTTATGCCCGCGGCTTCGCCCGCGTGGAAAGAGCAACATACATATTTTTTCCTTTATCATATTAGAGCTTTGAATCTTTCGGGATTCAAATGTATTCTATGTCTTAATCCTGGATATAAGCCATCACCATTTTAGTAAAACGGCTTCTTTTTCTGTCGTAAAAATGATTTATTTTTTCAATAAAAAGTATCCTATGTTACTTCTAACACCTCCAAGACTATGTGTACAAAGTTCTATGATGATCGGTTCAGTAGTTTTTACGTGAAAGCGTAACAAACAAACTTACATTCACATTTATAATATTATAGTAAGGATATTATTTGTATTGGCACCTAACATACCTCTGGCGGCAAGTGGGTGTATGGGTATTACCTATACACCTCTGCCTACCCCTTCGGGGACCTTTGTGGGAAGGCGTGAAGATAAATTATTATTATTATTATTTGTATACCATAACATACATCCTACTGGAGGTGGGTGCAAACAACTGTCACACAGTTTTATACTATTGCAGTTGCTTACGAACACAACAAATTGTACCTTTTTATTGTTTTAAATAAATTATTTAATTCTAATTAATTATTTAATGACAAAAAACTCCAGGCATTTTCTATTTAACACAATAATAACGAACCCAAAGGCGTCCAGGCAGACCCTTCTTAGTGCTAAGAAAATACAGCTAAGGCGACCTCGGCTTTGAGTCTTGCTAGTGTACGAGCTCAGGAGCTGGGCTGGACTGGCACTAATTTCTTGGGTCAGAGTCGATCCTTATGTACCCACATACATATTTATAGATTTTATTTCTCCTTTATTCGACTCAAAATTTGACGTTAAATTTCCATTAAGTGCGTGTTTTCATAAGTTCGAGCAATAATTGAAAGGCATAAGGATAGAGGAAATGAAGATACCCTTACAGGAAGTGAGTTATTTTTTTATTACATATTATGTAGCAATTGCTTTTGTTATTTAGCCTTCTTCAAAAGGGAAGGTTACCAATCAGCTGTGTTTTGTGTGAGTATTTGGCGCGATATGGCTTCTAGCTTGGAATAAAATCTCTGGTACAGGATTATCTTTATACATTGATGTAGAAAAAATGCGACTCCCAGTTTTGTAAGAAAAATATTATTTCAATACAGATTTTAAGGCATCCACTATGATTACTAGCTTTCAACTTTATCTCAAGTTAATTATTTTATAATTATTTTTCAACATTCTTTCGAATTCATTTTCTAGATACTGATACCCTTAAAAAATTAAGGGTACATACTTAAACTAGGAGCTCCGGAAAATGCGTCATCGAAAAAAAAGGAATTACTTCTGAGTAAATGTATTTTTGATAATAATTGATAATTGCTAATTATACAACTATGCAACTTATTATATTATGCTTCCTTGAAAAACTAACTCAACATTCCTTTGTTTCAGGTTGAAACTACAGTAGGTATTCCAAATTTAAAAGCTGATCTTGCACTGGTTTGGTGTCTTAAAATACTAACATAATTCATCGATCAATTGAAAATAAGCTTTACTACCTCTGAAAGAAAGGTTACAGTGGTGTCACCGGCTTTGGAAATGCACTCATATGAAACTTCTAAGCATGACATGGCATGGCATGTTGGGATCCAATATTTTATCTTGATAATTATGACATCATTGGTGATTGGTTAGTGTATACCAATATAGGCTGCTTTAGTAAATGGAATAATTGCTTTTACATGTACCATCTGTCACGTTGGCACCTAATATACCTCTGGCGGAAAGTGGGTGTGTTGGTATTACCTATACACCTCTGCCTACCCCTTCGGGGACCCTTGTGGGAGGGCGTGAGGATATATATATGTATGTATATAACATACATGTAGGAGTGCGCGTTAAATAAGAAAATTAAAGGCGCCGCAAGTATGCCTGTCTCGGGTTAGGTTACATATTTGCGGTTGAAACTTTGGAACCTTGGGGTCCTGAGGCTGACCATCTTTTTAATGAGGTCTTGCGACTTCTATTCGAGACCTCCGTGACAGGCGGACTAGAACATATCTCCATGCTATCCAGCGTGGCAATGCTGCTAGTCTTCTTGGCACGTTGCCTCAGGATACCGATTTGGGACAAATATGTATTTGTAAGTACTTAGCTATACAACTGTCTTTTGTAAAGAAAATCAATAAAAAACAGTTCCAAGTTGACAAATTTAAATTTCGATGACATTTTGTTATCTTTGGAGTTAAAGGTTTTTTATTTAGAAAGCAAACTATTCCATTTTCTAAGCCAACCTACAGATACATATGTAAATATTTCTGATTATATTATATCTTTGTAAATACTTCTTCTAAGGAATAAATAAACATTTCTCTACTATTTTGTCTGTAATTTTAAAATGAAAACAGAACGATTATTATAACTGTTACATATGCGTTCACGTTAATCGAAACTGACGTCATCAACTATCCTTATTTCATTGTACGTTAAGGAACATAATACCAAGTCACAAAGTAATTTTGTTAGGCGTTCACGTCCGGTGAAAACTGGGTCGGTCTAGAAGCCTTAGCTAGCCTTAAAGGTTTTACATACAGTTATAATGCTCGCACTGTAATTCCTCACTTCCGGTGAAATTGTACGGTGTTATGTGGAGTGGGAGTGCTTGTAAGTACTTGTACTAAGAAAGAATGCTAATTGGAATATTTTCGATTTTAGAAAATCTGTTCGAGGGAAGGGGAGAAGGTGCCGCAGTGGCAGATGTCCTGTTGTGAGTTATCTATATACTTATACATACATCCTCACGCCGAGTCGGTCGTCTTTGACATGGATAGTAGAGCGCCATTTCTCTCTAGCTGATAAGACTTTTGTATTTTCGTCCACGTTCATCATTCTCTTCATATTTGCGTATAATAAAACTAAGCGATTCCATTTTCATCAAAACTACTTGTATTACTTTCCAGCTGAGCTCTCCGCCGCAATCAGTTTGCTGCGATGGCTGGGAGTACGACCACCTCCACGATATCTGCAAGCCGCTTTGCGAAGGGGGATGCCTCGGGGGCGAATGTATCAACCCTAACGAGTGCCGCTGCCTGCAAGGCTACCAAAGAACCAACTCTTCACAGTTCCAATGTACTCCCGAATGCGACCCTCCGTGTGAGAACAGCACATGCATTGCAATAGGCGTGTGTGCGTGCCTAGAAGGCTACGTGCACCTTAACTCACACCAGTGCAACCCCGTGTGTATCAATTGCGAACATGGAGAATGCATCGGGCCAGGAGACTGTAGATGCAACGAAGGGTACTCGAAGAAAGACGGTATTTGCACTCCCCACTGCGACCATGTTTGCACCAACGGCTACTGCTCCGGACCGAATATCTGCTCGTGTAACTCTGGCTACAAACAAAACGAAAACAAAACGAACTGTGTACCCGAATGCGAGAAGGAATGCATTAATGCGTCCTGTGTGGAGCCCGATACCTGCACCTGCTTATCGGGCTTCGAAACAGTAGATGCTTGGTCGTGTAGACCTGTGTGCGTTAACTGCCAGCATGGCAGATGTGTCGAGCCATATGTGTGCATGTGTGATGATGGATATTCAATGAAAATGAATGACACGCACTGCACACCGGACTGTAGGGAAGAATGTGTTGAGGGATATTGCACGGCGCCTGACGTTTGCTCTTGCAACCCTGGTTTCGCCTTGAGTAATGCATCGAAGTTTACATGTGAGCCAACATGTACGACGCAATGCGTCAATGCTACATGTGCAGAGCCCGACACTTGCAGCTGCTGGGAGGGATACGAGGTCGTATCATCGTCTGTTTGCAAGCCTAAGTGTTCATCGTGTGAATTTGGCGAGTGTGTCGCCCCCGGGAACTGCAGTTGCTTGTCAGGATACGAATTGTTACAAGAAGTCTGTGCTCCCGTCTGTTCTAAGCAATGTGTTAATGGGAATTGCTCGTCGCCAAATACTTGTACGTGCTTGGAAGGCTATCAGAAGAACGCCTCTGATTGGTCAATATGCTACAAGCCTTGCGAGGGTCTGTGCAAATATGGCTATTGTAACTTAAATGGAGAATGTATCTGCGACTCTGGGATTGACACAAATGGCACTTGTACAGCTGTGTGAGTAGTTATTAGTTATTTTTTAATTATCTATAGAGTGAATCATTTTTATAACCTGGAACCGTTTAAATAGTTTTTTATGCCATTAAGTTGGCAAAAAACCGTTACCACTAATACGAAGAGAGAAAAGCCTGTCAGGAGAAGAAACGGCGAACAAATTCCTCGGTTTCTTTTATTTTAACATTGACTCCCCTTTTACGAAGGGGTAGAAATAGATAAAATTATATAATCGTTTGCAAGAGGAGAATTTAAATAATCAGATGTGGTATAATATTATTATTTTTATACCACATGGGTGGCAAACATGCGGTCCGCCTAATGGTAAGCGGTTACCGCCGCCTATTAACGCTTGCAACACCAAGGGTATCAGCTGCGCGTTGCCGACCCAAAGCTTTTCAAATTAGCCAAAGTTTGACGACAGACAATCTAGATAGAGTAACAATTACTTTCTAAAAACCGTATGCCGCATATGTACACTGCTAACACATGAGAATCACTTCATAACCATACGTCTAATTCGTGTCGTCTCGACAGGAACTGCAACGAATGTACTAGCAAGTGTGCGGATGGGGTGTGCTTGTGCAAAGATGGGAGGCAGTGTGAGTTCTCCATCGAGCAACCAGCCGAGGTAGCGTCGAGCCGCAGGTAGGGTAAACAATGCATTTATTGATTGTGTTACATATTGCTTCAAATTAAAATGAAATATAAATAAAAGACGTCATCTTAAAAAGCCGTGGTTGCCGAGTGGTTCGGTAGCTGCCTGCGATACAAAGATCGCAAGTTCTAATCCCGACTGTACTAATGAGTTTTGCTGAATTTAAATACAGTGATTGTGGATGGCACTATTTATATACATTAATATTCACGCCTTCCTTCAAGGGTCCCTGATTGGGTAGGCAGAGGTCTTATACGCCCGCTTTTCGCCGGAGCTATACCTGAGGGGCCAACGTGACAGATGGCGAGTCCATCACCGTTACTTAAACAAAACTATACATACGCCTCTGAATTTCTTCTCAGACGTATGCAGGTTTCCTCTCGATGTTTTCCTTCACCGTAAAGCTCGTGGTATATGTACCGTGTATACATCCATATGCAGTTAGTAATAAGCGGTTATTTCAATATTACAAACACACTCCAATTTTATTTATTTCATATATTATAGATGATTAATAGCTTTGAAGGTATTAATTTGTGTTTAATACTTCAGCTTGGCTGGTCTGGAGCTCTCATGGATCCTGGGAGGTGCTATTGGCCTGTTGTTGATTGTTCTGGTGATGGTAGTGCTTCAGCGGATCTACCACAAGAGGCAGGAGTACGATGGCAAGGCGGTCAGGAATGGTGAGCTAAATGTTGCACTTAAACTCTGATTCACATTTGATATTACCTTCATCTTATCTCATACATCTTTCCACTAGTATTAGTTATTTTCTCCAACACTTTCATTCACACTCATACACACGCCTTATACACTTTTTTCGTCAATCGTTCTTCATTGATTCTCTCGAAATTTATTATATTGGTGTTATTGTTGGTATATAATTAAGCTGAGTGTATTCTCCATCAGGTGAACGTCTTGGCAGTGTTGTGTACACTTTGCCCAACACTCTGGTGTCTAATAGGCCAGACGACGATCCATCGGACGACGAGGCACTTACCACAAGACTTGATGCAGAAGGAACGGGTCATCAGCTTCTTGGCGTATATCAAGAAACCGAACGTATTTAGTTGAAACTTAGTTCAAAAATATTGTTATCCAGCTCTGGCTTAAGTGGTTGTTGCGTGCTAGAGCTGGACGAATGATTGGCTCTCATGGCTGTATGCACCAAAGTAGTACAATTTATTCAAATTGGCCTATAACGGTCTTGTTTCGGTATTTTAAGGTTGCGTTTATGTTTTAAGGAACAGTTACCAATTACAGCTAGTGCCACTCACGAAGACGCTACCCACTATTCTTCCCTACAGATTATAGTGTAAGCGTGCATCCTTCCACTAATATTGTCTGTGTCACTACAATTAATGGACTCGTGTTATATTCATTATCCGGCGACCCACTCGACTAGACATTGGTGGGGCGCGTCTTTGTGGATGGGCACTATCTATATCTGGATGTTATGTTATTTAAAATGATAACTGTACTTTTCAGTACTTGAAGTTACTGAATAGTGCATTTTAATATTGTCAATACTTTTCCGTTTTTCACTTAAGTACTTTAAGTTCCTCCACAGTACTTATTAGTTATTTTTATGTACTTTCAATTACATTGCAGTTACTTTTCTGTACTATTTAGGTACATTATGTACTTTTCAGGTACTCTTATGTTCTTTTCAGGTCTTTTAAAGTAATTTTAATTTACTTTGTAGCCGAACTATAACTTCCGATTCAATTAAAAAGTAAATATGCCTCTTCGTTTCAATAACTATGAGGCTCACGTATATTAACGATAAAACGATGACGAAAATATGTAATAAAGACTTTTGCAGTTTGTAAATAAGCTCACATTGTAATCGAATGTCCAGAGATTCGTAAAATATATTATTTAATATATATGTGTTTATAGTAAGTAATAAATGTAGTACATAACTAAACACCTATGTACTGGATTTTTTTATCCTCACGCCTTCCCACAAAGGGTATCAATTTCCGCCAGAGATATATTTAAGGTACCGACGTGATAGAAAGCGAGTCCATCGCCGTTACTCAAGCACGACTATGCATACGCCTTTGAATTGCGTCTCAGAGGTATGCAGGTTTCCTCTCAATGTTTTCCTTCACTGAAAAGTTCGTGGTGCGACTGGAGCACTGGTGACCTGTAACACAAGTTTCTCAAATCTGCCTCAGGCACCAGTCTCTCACAATTAAAAGAATCTACATAGCTGTGTATTATACAATTGTTTAATCTCCTAGTTGCTAAGATTGTTTGTGAGAGAATATAAATGAAAGTTATTAATAATAATATATATATATATCCTCACGCCTTCCCACAAGGGTCCCCGAAGGTGTAGGCAGAGGTGTATAGGTAATACCCACACACCCACTTTCCGCCAGAGGTATATTAGGTGCCAACGTGACAGATGGCGAGTCCATCGCCGTTACTCCAGCGCGACTATACATACGCCTTTGAATTTCTTCTCAGACGTATGCAGGTTTCCTCTCGATGTTTTCCTTCACCGTAAAGCTCGTGGTGTGACTAATCACTGTACTTAAGTTCAGAAAAACTCATTGGTACAGTCGGGATTCGAACTTGCGACCTTTGCGTCGCAGGCAACTGCTCGAACCACTCGGCCACCACGACAGTTGTATAAAAATAATAATAATCAGTACATATACAGAAGACCAAGATTAACATACATGAGTCAGATCAAAGAAAAAATGTCTCTCATGACGAATAGGGTGGTCAAGGAGGTTGCGCTGGACAGAAGCGAATGGAGGGGACTGCATCAGAGACGCCGACAAGAGCCCAGCTCTTAAATTTGTGATGATGATGTATACAGTCTTAACAAAACAATAATGAAAATGTAACAAAGAAGATTCATATTTTTAGGCACATTTATAATAATGAATCGAATAACATACGTTACGAAAGAATAGAATTACGTCAAAATGTATAATACAGTGAAACCTGGTTAAGTGAGACATCAAGGGACCTGCAATGTCGTTTCACTTATAGAGGTATTCCACTTACCCAGTGTCTCAGATATACAGGTATAAATAAATATCTGTCTCATTTACAGAGGGTTCCATTAATAGAGGTGAGAATAACTAAAACTGAAGGTAATTGAAGCTCAAAATTTGTACTTACGTACTTGAAATTACGTGTGGAATTTGTGGGTAGAATAAGAATGAGTAAACAAACAATGTTATCTCAGTTACAGAGGTTTATGCATATAAAATTTACTCGCTGTCTCAGTTATAGAGGTAACTATGATGATAAATCAAAAGAACAAATCCCAGATATAGAGGTTTACCTCGTCCCACTAACAGAGGTAATTCAGTGCCAAATTTTATTATTTTTTTATTATTTATTATTTATTATATTTATTTATATAATTATGACATTGTTAATTAATATCAACTTGTTAACACTACATCACGTCTTGGCGTATCTCCTGGCTTGCATATTGCTGAAAACTTCACGGTTTCGAACTGAGAAGCCACTGCGCTCATGTCATCTTTGTCTTCTGAAAAACACATTATAAATGTTAAATATAATTTTTACTCCCTCAGTAAGTAATGATCCGATTTTTAAATATATTTTTGCTATATATTTATTGTTAATTATAAAAATTACACCAATTACAATTGTTAGCACAATCTTACAAAAGTAAACAATATAACCGTATATAACAAAAAAGATTACAAATTGAGGACAGTCTCGCTTACTGACGATCCTCACAGAACTCCAAGCATTCTGATACAATTTTATTCCATCCATCCGTACACAGATCACATTGACGCCATCCACGAAGATGCGCCCCATCAATTTCTAGTCGAGGGGGTTGCGGGGAGTATGACCCGTATCTATTATTTGTAGTGTTCGTGTGCACTCATAGGTAATCAGTGTGTACCGACAATATTCAAACATTAGTGGAAGGTTGCACACTTACACTATAAACTATGAGGAAGAATAGTGGGGAGCACCATAGTATCACAGTATGTGTTACTAAATTAAGGAGCGAGACAGGACAGTAATGATAATAGAACTACCTTCAATAGTGTAGCTGCTTCCTTTGAAGTATATAAAAATGGATTTCCATTTGAATATTATTACAGTACCAGCGACCAGAAGTACCAGAAGACAGACGGTCAATAACGCAAGGGGCCAGTACTCCAAAACTCTGAAATAATATATATGCAGATTTGATATTAGTTAAAGGTCGCAAGTTCGAATCCCGACTGTACCAATGAGTTTTTCTGAACTTAATTACAGTGTTTAGTCACACCACGAGCTTTACGGTGAAGGAAAACATCGAGAGGAAACCTGCATACGTCTGAGAAGAAATTCAAAAGGCATATGTATGTATAGTCGTGCTTGAGTAACGGCGATGGACTCGCCATCTGTCACGTTGGCACCTAATATACTTCTGGTGGAAAGTGGGTGTGTGGGTATTACCTATACACCTCTGCCTACCCCTTCGGGGACCCTTGTGGAAAGGCGTGAGGATATATTATTATAGTTTAGTGAATGTGGACGAAGCGGAAGAGGTATGTAAGTCTAGGGAGAAATGGCTCTCTAATATCTCTCCCTAATTCCTCATGGACTCAGCGTGATGATATGTATGTATGTATGTATGTATTATACACAGAGCAGAGGTGGCCGAGTGGTTCGATTGGTTGCTTGCAACACTAAAATTGCAAGTTAGAATCCCGAATGTAAGTACCAATGAGTTTAAGTGCATTTAAAACGTCGTGAGATAATCATCATAAGACATTCATCGACGTATGTATAGTCGTGCTTGAGTAACGGCAATTCGCTATCTGTCACGTTGGCACCTAAAATATGTCTGTGATGGAAAGTGGGTAAAGATATAATGGTATCGAATTACAAATAATGTGTTAATTTTAAAAGCCACTTTTTGGATTATTCCTGTTCGCGTCCATAGTAGACGCGTCGTCCATTGTTGTTGCTATATACAGTTGAAGTAGCTAGCTCAAGATCTCACGTTCAGGATCAGTGTTGCCCGTCTATAGTAGTATTTCCTTACAGAAGAAGGAAACCGCACACTACAGGTATTAACACCTATATTAAGATACTCGTCAAGAGTACTCGAAATCGGCAATCATATATGAAGAAAGTCATGAATGTGTATGAAACAAAATAAGTCTAGAGAAAACTAGAGCTCTACTCTCTACGACTAACCCGTGTAACGCTACACAGTCTGCAATAAGCTATGGTAACCGTTTTCCTTCAGATGGTCCGTTTGACTAATACAAAAAATCATGAGGAAAGGTATATTACATTGGCTTAGAGTAGTAGAGTAATGTATAAGATAATTAAAGAAATGTCAATGAATTACCCGCTTCTTTCGTCCTTAATTACTGTATCATTAGTATCTGCAGCTGTACTTAGCGTGGTGCTCGCTTCGAAGTCTGTGAAGGCTTCCGAGAAACTACCTTCAGTAACATCTGTTGCTTCATCATCATCGTATCGTTGGCTAATCAATGAAATTTCTGTAGTAGTTGTGTCAGACTCATCGGTACAATTGCAATCGCCATTGGCAGACGAACCATTGCGATTAAGTAAAGGATTGCAACCAGGATTGCATGAAGGGACACAGTTTCCTTCTAAAAAGACATAACCTTCTTGGCACACACAAGTTCCTGGAGATATACATCGTCCCCCACTACAGCCTATAGGACAGTCAGCTTCGCATATTCTATCTAATAATCTATAGCCGGGATCACAAGTGCAGGTTTCTGGCGCGGAGCAGACTGCATTGATGCACGGTTCCGTACACACTGGCTTGCAAACTCCACCTGCGGAGACGTACCCGAAATTACATAGGCAGGTGTCAGGATATATACACAGGCCATTGACGCAACCATCGTGGCAGACGGGTAGGCAGTTATGAGCGTCGTCAGGATCGGCTGTGTATGCTGGATTGCAAGCACATTTCCCGGGCGATTGGCAATAGCCGTTTCCACAGCTGGGCACGCAAATTGGCTCGCATATTATACTGAAAGGAACGGGATATGTATGTTAGTAAGTAATGTTTATTGTTTCACAAAGAAAATACATTTAACATAGTTGTTCTCAAATTCCTTTGGGCCTGTTATATGGGTAATTTGAGTCCGAATTACATCAATGTGAATGCGAAATGACAACAAGACATTTTGGCGTGCAGTGTTCTTTGCTGACTATGTGTGTGTGTGCGTGTGCTTGTGTGTGTACAATAGTTGTTACGTTGCTTCCGCTTTTGATGACTAATCAACTTTATTGCAATACAGCAAAGTTCAGACATGATTCATCGGTTTAGGTAAGTCCAGATTGTATTTAAGTGTGCATAGGATTAATTTGTTTTATAAGTTTTGTATAGATGGCGCTGATTTGTTTCTGTCAAGTTCTAGATCGCGCTATTGAGTCTCGCATTAGAAATCAGCCTATTGGTATATGGTCACAGGAATTTTATTGATAACCTTTATCATAATTAATTAATTAATAAATAATAAATAATTAATAAATTTAATTAATTCAATAAAGATTTATTATTATTATTATTATTATCATTCAGCTTAGGGTCCATTGATTGACATGGATGGTGTTCAAAAACTACAATGTATACTTGTTGTTCAAAAGCGTATTCAAGCGGAATTATTGGATCAGGCATATTTCCCCTTTAGCAAAGCGATTTTAATATTTTAGAAGCCAAAATGGTCTAGTTGTTCTGGTAGTTGATAGATCGCAAGTTCGAATCCCGACTGAACTAATAACTTTTTCTGAAGCTTTGAAGTGAAGCTTTACGGTGTAGAAATATATCAAGAGGAATATGGATAGTCGTGCTCGAGTAACGGCGATGGACTCGACATCTGTCACGCAACTAAAATGAATGAGGAAATGAATAAAAAATACTAGTATTTACCTGCTGTTTGCATTGGACTCACGTCTTATATATCCTGGACAGCAGCTTTCCTCGATCTGAACCTTATTTGTCTAAAACAAACAAGGCAAAAGGATACTTAACACGAAATCATAGAACTACTTTTTCTTCATCTGCAATGCCTAACTTAAGAACCTTGGTGGCCGTGTCTGAAATAGTTCCTCCGAGAAATAAATATTATTTATATGTTAATAAATCGTTGTAAATGCAAAAAGTACGATGACAAACTAGTTTAAGTGCTATAGTCGAACCTATCTCTATACCTAGATTCATCAAAATTGGGTCAGGCGTGATAGTGTAGCCACATTTTCGCACATGGCATTTTAGTATCGACTCTGTTACCAAATTTCTAATGGTGACATTTTATTCACTACTTACTATATCCTCAGGCCTTTTACAGGGGTCCCGAAAGGGTAGGCAAAAGTGTATATGCTGCACCCACTTTCCGCCATAGGTGCCTATTTTAGGTGCCAACGTGACAGATGGCGAGTCCATCGCCGTTACTCAAGCATGACTAGACATACGCCTTGGAATTGCTTCTCAGTCGTATGCTGGTTTCCTCTCGATGTTTTTCTTCGCCGTAAAGCTGGTGTGACTAATCACTGTACTTAAGTCAGAAAAACTCATTAGTACAGTCGGGATTCGAACTTGCGATCTTTATGTCGCAGGCAACTACTGGAACCACACGGCCACCACGGCTTCAACGACTATACGCCTTTGAATTTCTTCTCAATAGTATGCAGGTTTCCTCTCGATGTTTTCCTTCGCCGTGAAGCTCGTGGCGTGACTAATCACCTCCTACTATTGTACCCTATAAGGCACCTATAAAGATGTGCTTACCGTGATAGGTACTTGGAAAGTCCTCTTGCCCGTCCTCACTAGTACACACGAAGGCCTCGTACGGCTACACTGGCCGTGTGCCATGTATGTTTCTCTATATGTCCACGTTTTCATCACGAACGTTGTCACCGGAACACTGTAAGGTCAAATCAAATCATCTTTATTTTGTGAACATAGGCATTACAGATAATAATAATAATAATATATAATATAATATATCCTCACGCCTTCCCACAAGGGTCCCCGAAGGGGTAGGCAGAGGTGTATAGGTAATACCCACACACCCACTTTCCGCCAGAGGTATATTAGGTGCCAACGTGACAGATGGCGAGTCCATCGCCGTTACTCAAGCACGACTATACATACGCCTTTGAATTTCTTCTCAGACGTATGCAGGTTCCTCTCGATGTTTTCCTTCACCGTAAAGCTCGTGGTGTGACTAATCACTGTACTTAAGTTCAGAAAAAACTCATTGGTACAGTCGGGATTCGAACTTGCGACCTTTGCGTCGCAGGCAACTGCTCGAACCACTCGGCCACCACGGCTTTTTCTTAAAAACATCGAGAGGAAACCTGCATACGTCTGAGAAGCAATCAAAAGGCGTATGTATAGTCGTGCTGGAGTAACGGCGATGGACTCGCCATCTGTCACGTTGGCACTTAAAATATAAACATCTCTGGTGGAAAGTGGATGTGTAGGTACTTCCTATACACGTCTGCCTACCCTTTAGGGAGCCCTTGTGGGAAGGTGTGAGGATATACATTCATACATGTTTACATATATATATGTATATCTCTATGAATAAAGATATCTTTTGAATAAAGTTTACAATAATAACACAGGTAAGTGAGACAGTCTATAAAAGTAGGATATTTACTTACACAACTCTGTGTGTACACACTTGACCGTCGGTACTAGAACTGGTAAATATAACGTATAAATAAACAAGCACACAGAAAAACATTTTCACAGACATTTTGTTGAGACGAAGCTACAGAGTGTCCATCCAACATATGTTTAAGTTATATTTAGAAATTGTTCTGTGATTAATTACTGTCATCCAGGAACTCTTGCATGACATACTGTCGATATCATTATTCTGGAGAGCGAGAGAGATAGGCGTATATATGGATCTTTGATCTGTCTCTTTTATACTATCGGATAGTGGTGGCAATACGCACGCCATAGTAAGAGCGGAGTACAGTGGCATACTGACAGTGGGGTAGAGTCTTAACATGATGGGACTTGCGGTTTTACTCGCGTTAAATTTGTTTAAGCACCCCTTTGTGTAACATAAATAAATCTTCACCCCTTCCCACTACCCCTAAGGGGTAGGTAGAGGTGTGTACCGACACTATCACTTTTCGCTGGAGATACTTTAGCGTCATGTAACATATGGCGAGTCCATCGCCGTCACGCAAGAATATACATGTTTTTGAATTTCTTCTTAAACGTTCTCAAGAGAAACCTGCACAGGTTTCCTCTCGATATTTTCCTTCACTGAAACGCTTTTGTAGCAGATATTGGTTACCACTGGTAGGCAGTTATTAGGCGTATGTAGGCGTGAGGATATATTATTATTATTACTAAATAAAAGATCCAACTCGTTAGTCTGGCAGCCTTTAGCAACCAACAACTAACTTTACCTCCAGCAATTTAAGGTGGCATTATTCTATACAGCATTAAAGAAATAAACTAAGACCCTCTTTAAACCAAACTAAATAACACTTGTGCCAACTCGCTGTCCCGCGGGGAGGTGCCAAGAACGCTGGCAGCATTGCCACGCTGTAATATTTCACCAGTTTTATAAATTTTTATTAAATACTGCTCATTCAATAAAAAATGTGCTAATATAAGCATTTCAAATACAATGCAATGCTAAAAGAAGCACAATTTTTCTTACAGTATTTCAGTAAATTGTCTCAGAACAAGAAGTTATAGGGTGTTGTAAATATATCCTCATGGCGATACAATAAAACATATAGCTCCATTGAGAACAAAACTACAACATTATTAAAGGGGGTAATATTCACTCCGAAACATGGTTTTATGGCTTTGTTTCAGCTATTAATAACATAAAAATTATAAAAAATCGTATTTAGATTCTTCATGCATACCTCATCGTAACAGCAGATATTATGGGAAAATAATGTAAAAAAAATAGTCAACATAAAATGATTTTTTATTCGCTGTAACGGTGTGTTATTTTCTTAGACAAACTTAAATTACTAGTTACTTAAGTAACAGGGTAATTTAAGAGGGGTAAAACTGTCCTTAGAAATATATGCATGTTGGTACACTCTACAATAATATAATTATAATTAATATTAAACGAGTTCTATTGATAACAATAATTCGTCATATCCGCTATGAGCTGGAATGCGAATTGATAAAACTTCATGGCATCATTTGCTGCGTAAGAAACAACAATCAGCCTAAACAATATAAATATAAATAATAATAATAATAATAATATATCCTCACGCCTTCCCACAAGGGTAGGCAGAGGTGTATAGGTAATACCCACACACCCACTTTCCGCCAGAGGTATATTAGGTGCCAACGTGACAGATGGCGAGTCCATCGCAAACAATATAAACATGATATTTATCAATTAATGTAACTGAAGAGAAAGCAGTCTAAGGAAAATGGTGCCATACACCACTCTACACTCTCTGCCTACCCCGAGAGGGATGTATTGTTTAGAGATATGTTTGTTTTTTAGTATAGCGAACTATTATATAACGGCGAAATAAACGTTGACAGTTAACCTAAAGAAATTCAAAGACTAGAAACGTTGACAGACTCGTCATCTGTCACGTTGATAACTTAAATATAAAATATGTGTATTTTTATAGATGAAGGTACCTACTAAGTAATTTATCATATTTCATAATACACACATAAAGAGCCGTGGTGGCTGAGTGGTTCGAGTAGTTGCCCGCATTACAAAGATTGTAAATTCGAATCCCGACAGTGACTAGTCACACCATGAGCTTTACGGTGAAGGAACATCGACAGGAAACGTGCATGCATTTGAGAAGAAATTCAAAGGCTTAAGTAACGGCGATGGACTCGGCATCTGTCATGTCAGCACCTAAAATAGATCTCTGGCGGAAAGTGTGTGAATGGATACTACAAACACACTTCTGCCACCCCTCCAGGAACACTAGTAGGAGGCGTTAAGATCTTTGTTAATATTATAATGTAAGAGATGAGCCGTGGTGGCCGAGTGGTTCGAGCAGTTGCCTGCGACGCAAAGGTCGCAAGTTCGAATCCCGACTGTACCAATGAGTTTTTCTGAACTTAAGTACAGTGATTAGTCACACCACGAGCTTTACGGTGAAGGAAAACATCGAGGAAACCTGCATACGTCAGAGAAGAAATTCAAAGGCGTATGTATAGTCGTGCTTGAGTAACGGCGATGGACTCGCCATCTGTCACGTTGGCACCTAATATACCTCTGGCGGAAAGTGGGTGTGTGGGTATTACCTATACACCTCTGCCTACCCCTTCGGGGACCCTTGTGGGAAGGCGTGAGGATATATATAATATAAGAAAAATTTAAAAGCCGACTCATAAATGTTATGTTAGCTTATATAAGCAATGCTCTAAAAATATCCATACAAGATAAAAGTTTTGTAGCAAGCAGGTTAGTGCCAGGTTGCACTAATTATAAATAAAAATCAATGGTTTGCATGTTTGGTGGGGTGTTGTGAGGACACGGGTTGCAAAGAAAAAAGAAAGAAACCGATTGCAATGGAATTCTATGGATATTTAATGGATAGAGTGGGTGTGTGGAATTCGTATGGAGTTTTTAAAAAGAAAATAATAATATATATGTTACTACGGAAAATAATTATTAAATTGACCTTGGTTACATTTTATAATATCAATTGATATCGTTGTTAATAGCCGTGGTCTCTATTTTTATCAGCCCGTTAAATTATAAGGAAAACGCAATGATTGCCTTATTTAAAACATGCATGGCTGCTAATATCCTTACTAATATTATAAATGTGAATGTAAGTTTGTTTGTTACGCTTTCACGTAAAAACTACTTAACCGATCATCATGAAACTTTGTACACATATTCTTGGAGGTATAAGAAGTAACATAGGATACTTTTTATTGAAAAAACAAAAAAAAAATTTTGTATAAAAAAAAATGTAGTTATAACCGTGTGAAACCGCGATACTTACTAATATTTGATACTTACGTGTAATACTTATTGATAATGTTACAATAAAGTTGCGGATTTTCCTATAAGTTTTTGTATATAATGATAAAATCCTTTTATATGTACACTAATATTAACATTTAGTATATTTTAATAATGGTGTTCTATTAATTAGTCGTCAGTTAGAAATGTTTTCGTTAAGTGCGTTTGTGTTAATATTCTTAGTGCTTATTAAATATAATGGCTCAGCCCTTAAATTAGGTGAATCAGGCGTTTGTGAAGTACCAGAAGATGATAGGTAAACTTATTCTTAGCTTTAATTAGATTTCATTTCTATTTTTTTGACTGAAATAATATTACTATTCAATTCAATAATATTACAATTAAAAGAAATAAGATAATATTAATAGGATGATGAAATGATTAAATAAGATAATGTTAATAATGAATAATGAAATGATAAAATTTTGAAATCAAACTTTATGCGAATTATATAATATTTGTGAATATTGTCAATTGTTATCTATGTAAGTATGTAAGAGGTATGTAAGTCTAGAGAGAACTGGCGCTCTATACTCTCTGCCTACCCCGTTAGGGACTCGGCGTGATGATATGTATGTATGTTATCTATACTAATATTACAAAGAGGAAAGATTTGTATGTTAGTATGTTCGTATTGAATAGGTTCCGAAACTACTGGACCGATTTGAAAAATTATTTCACCATTGGAAAGCTACATTCACCCTGAGTGACATAGGCTAAATTTTCTTTAAAAAAAATATATTATGTCTACTCGTGCGATGCCGGGACGGACAAAAGAACTCTAGTTATCTATAAAGATACTTCACCTACAAGAATTAAGTGTTCTAAGGAACACACGATAATTTGATACTAATTGTAATTAGTTTTTACAGGAGTCGAAAAGGAAGCAGTGCTGAGGTGAATATATACATACATACATATTTATATGGATAGATATAGCTTGACAATATAAATACATTTCATCATACCAAGTCTCTATGGAGCTAGGTTTTTTTTTTCAATAAGAGTGGAAAACAAGCATACGGCCCACGCGATTGGAAACGGCTACCGCAGCCCATTTACGCTCACGGTACCGAAGTATCACTTGCGCGTTGCCACTCTGTGTTCGGAGAGTTATAGTGTGTTGGCAGCATAATGGGCTTAATCCCTCTGCTTCCAACACATTGTAACAATCCTCCCCCCTCACCAAGAAGCTCATTACTGGAAACCTTATTCACCACGTGTTATTTGGCTACGGCCTTCTATAAGGTGGAGGTCCTGCCCCAGTCGGGTAGCTCCAAATATGCCCTACCTCTCTTGAGAGAACTGGCACTCTACTCTTCCTATTAACCCCGTGAGAGATTTGGCGTTTTAATTTGTATGGATTTATGCTTCTATCTTGCGATTCAGTTATTATTCATCATGATTAATATCATCGTTATCACAAGCAATGGTTCGTTTCAGATTCTTGTAAAATGCTGCGAAGATTGGATAAAGGTAAATGACATTTGCAAGCCATTGTGCGAGGGTGGCTGTCATGGCATCGAGTGCAGTGTTGAGTGTGTTTGTAAAAAGGGCTTTCAAAGATCGAACTCTACTAAAGACGGATGTGTGCCCATAATCTGCGACACCCCGTGTACAAATGGCATATGCACAGGTCCGGACAAGTGCGAATGTAATCAGGGATACCAAATGGTTAAAAACATTTGCGTTCCACGTTGTAACTATGTATGTTTGCATGGGTTCTGCTCGGCGCCCAACACTTGCACGTGCAATAAGGGCTATCGCACTAATACACTAAACAAATATACGAAGTGTGAGCCAATATGCAACACGCCGTGTGTAAACGCTACTTGCACTGCGCCAGATGTGTGTACTTGTGAAGCTGGGTTTGAAAAGGTTGATCAATGGTCATGTAAGCCTTCTTGTGGGGAGTGCGAACACGGCTATTGTGATGGACCTGACTTATGCAGATGTCATACAGGGTATTCATCCACAACAGATAATTCACTGTGTAAACCGGATTGCAATACAGATTGTATAAATGGAAACTGTTTATTTCCTAATATCTGTACATGCGATGCTGGCTATTCCAAGAAAGGTACAGATGCTCAGTGCACACCGGACTGTGTCGAAGGTTGCGACAACGGAACATGCACTTCTCCTAATATCTGTACATGCGATGCTGGCTATTCCAAGAAAGGTACAGATGCTCAGTGCACACCGGACTGTGTCGAAGGCTGCGACAACGGGACATGCACTTCTCCTAATATCTGTACATGCGATGCTGGCTATTCCAAGAAAGGTACAGATGCTCAGTGCACACCGGACTGTGTCGATGGCTGCGACAACGGGACATGCACTTCTCCTAATATCTGTACATGCGATGGCTATTCCAGAAAGGTTACCAGATGCTCAGTGTACACCGGACTGTGTCGGGGCTGCGACAGCAACGGGACGTACACTTCTCCTAATATCTTAACGTATGCGATGCTGGCTATTTCAAAGAAAGGTACGATGCTCAGTGCACCGGACTGTGTCGATGGCTGCGACAACAGGACATATACTTCTCCTAATATCTGTACGTACGATGCTGGCTATTATTCCAGAAAGGTACAGATGCTCGAGTGTACACGGACTGTATCGATGGCTGCGACAACGGGACATGCGCTTCTAATATCTGTACGCGATGCTGGCTATTCCAAGAAAGGTACAGATGCTCAGTGCACACCGGACTGTGTCGAAGGCTGCGACAACGGGACATGCACTTCTCCTAATATCTGTACATGCGATGCTGGCTATTCCAAGAAAGGTACAGATGCTCAGTGCACACCGGAATGTGTCGAAGGCTGCGACAACGGAACATGCACTTTTCCTAATATCTGTACATGCGATGCTGGCTATTCCAAGAAAGGTACAGATGCTCAGTGTACACCGGACTGTGTCGATGGCTGCGACAACGGGACATGCACTTCTCCTAATATCTGTACATGCGATGCTGGCTATTCCAAGAAAGGTACAGATGCTCAGTGCACACCGGACTGTGTCGATGGCTGCGACAACGGGACATGCACTTCTCCTAATGTCTGTACATGTGATGCTGGCTATTCCAAGAAAGGTACAGATGCTCAGTGCACACCGGACTGTGTCGATGGCTGCGACAACGGGACATGCACTTCTCC
>JACCPG010008725.1:0-25892 GCA_016069955.1 Drepana arcuata
TCTGCCTACCCCGTTAGGGACTCGGCGTGATGATATGTACGTAATTTAATTATCTAAGCGTACAGACTGCAGGAAGCAAATGTTTTATACTATGAGGTTATCTAACATCTTTCAATGTGGATAGCACGGAAACGTCAAGCATACTCGAAACAAACGTAAGTATGAAGTCTGATGAAAGTGGGTGAAGCGAAAGAGGTATGTTAAAGAGGACTGGCGCTCTAATCTCCACTAGGCCGGGAGGGAGTCGCGTATTTGAAGAACGCCGCCTATGGACGCCTATATATATATATGGGCTGTATCAATCGCGCGCAATGTTATTGGCAATCTCGGCCTATGTGGCCTAGTGGCTAAATAACAATGGACCTGCCTTACGCGCTTGGTGGTCGCGCATTAGATCCCCGACAGCTACAAACATTTGTGTGATAAGCAGGTGTTTGTTATGTCTGCGTGGAATATTTATCTATGTTACTATTTACCTATTATATTTAAAGTATGTACATCACGGATATCTCTATAGTAAATAGTATGTCTAGTTTAGGGGCAGTGTATTAACCTGAAATTTTCAGAGTAATTTTATTTTATAATAGTTAATAAATATACCTCACTCTAGCTTTATAAATCGACTTACGTACTTAAGATCGCGAGTTCGATTTCCAGTAGGGGCGAATATTTGTGTACACGAAACCTGTACATCGTTGTCTAGTTACCATAGTACTAGCTTAACTTAGGACTAGATACATGTATGTAGAATGTGTATATTATAAATTCTGACAGCAATCCAATGAGCAGGTCCCCCTACTTTCGTGCAATAGAGTAAGAATATCTACTGGAAACTACTGGAAAAAAGAGGATTCTCCTCTGGGAATGGGGTTATTCCAAGCCTGCATGCAAGCATGCTGTGTTCGGAATGTCTAGAACACCAAATTGGATCAAATTTAACAGTTGTAAAGTATAAACAAAGCTCCGATTAGCACAACGCGGGAGGTAACGAAATTTGCACATTCTCATTTTAAGTTACGTTGTCACATGCCGACACGAGACTTGTACAACGATGAAAAAATATAAACAATAACATAACCCCAGATGGCGTCACTATGCTCAATAACGCTAACGTGAAATTCCACGCATAGACGCATTAGACAAAATGCCTATAGATATAGACCTTTAAAGATAGATTTAGTCTAAAAACTAGTTTTAAGATGATGCAAGATTAATCACTAAGTCATCGTCATATTAAGACCTATACAATCAGAACACATATGTTGATGACGTAAAAAAAATGACTAAAAGATGCCTGCACGATCGGCAGCGCGCAATAAAGGGTCTATAGGCGTATCACATACTTTTTGAAACCATGATATTCTGTGTGTTTGTCATCCCTCGGGAACATATTCTTGTGTACCCCTATCATGTATGCAAAATATCATTACTGTTAGTTTAGTCTGACTAACCCAACATACAAACTCATGAACCCAATTACAATATTAGTTTAAATTACTAATCGTATCGTTATACTTATGCATTGTACTGCATTTATTTATATTTATACTAATACGCCTAATATCCTCAACACACATATACACATAGTAGTGATTTACGTACTTGGGAGTTTCCTTCAACTAGCATTTGCTTGGTAAACTCTATACATTAGGTAAAAATACCTATTTGAAGTAGTTTCCCTTTAGGCAGGAACAGGCATTGAGGGGAATTGACACAGAATAAGGCCAGTGGTAGGGCAAATTCGATAATCTGATTAACCGCTACAAATTGTATAACATCCTGGAATCCTCAAACTTGTTTTCAAACAATAATGAAGATACTTTCCTGTTTAGTCAGTGGAAAGCCGAGCCCGCAGCCAACGGCTCGGAGAATGTAAGACGATTGATCACATACGGAAAGTAATGGAAATCTTTTGTTGACATACGGCGCGATCTTATCAAGTAATTGGCTCCGTACAAATACAATTTCCGTACATCGAAATCTTGAAGTCGAATAACGATTGCTCAGAATCTAATAAGAACTCAAATGTAAAAAGGCTTTCTATTACACACATCTTCACGTCAACCCACAAGGTTCCCCGAAGGGGTAAGCTGAGGCGTAACAACCTCAAAATCGCCGGTTCTCAAGCACGACTAAACATACGTCTTAGAATCTCAATTCATGCGAATCACCAATAGATATTCGATGAAGAGTTAATGTATACATATTTAATTTACTTTACTTAGGAACACAAACAGTCTCATATAAAAAAACAAAATATTAAATAAGTTTAATACATAGACAAACAGTGTCCACAGATAACATTACCCAAGGGAGCGAGCGGAGCAGTTATCATACGTATGAATCTAACGCGGGTGAAACCGTGAACTACAGCTAGTTATTGTATATGTATTTTGTTCTAAAACAATGTATTAGAAAGGCTTCACCTTACTCATTATAAACGCGAAAGCTTGTGAGTATGGATATTTGTTACGCAATTACACACCAACGCCTGGTCACTGCTTCTACATCACTATTCCACCACTCTCCATCACCAAGGGTACAGCTACCGTTCAAAAATAACAACAGCACAGTGAATTCCAATGGATTATATTATATTTTTCATCTTTGATAATTTTTTTTACGCAAATACATATAAACGCCCACAAGGGTCCCAGAATCCGGGGTGTATCAATTACACTCTTTTCGTCGGAGATATATTTAGATACCAACCTGATAAAAAAAGAGTCTGCACAGATAGCACGCAAATTTAAAAGGTCGCTTTTAGGCGCCATAAATAAATTATGCGTAGGTGATAAGGCAAACATGCTAGCTAGCTACATATAGTTTAAATAAGGCTATTTTGGTTAATTAAGAATATATAGCCCAAATATTGGAGATATTTAAAAGACTATGCTTTCATGACTATCAACTCTTACAGGTAGGCAAAGATTGGTTTGCAACATGCTACAATCTATACACACCCTATTCATTCCTACACTCACATCTATTCATGCATTTTCCAGTCCAACTCTGAACATGATCTCCAATGATCCCTACATATTTAAGGTATTATTGATATATTGATACTAATAAAAAAAAAAGTATGGTCTCTTCTCCTTTTTCCTTGGAAATGGTTACCACCATTTGTGGACTATGTTATTATTATTTAAAATATATTTAAAAAGGGTGTTTCCTAATGTTGAATAAAAGATCTTTATATTTTGAATTCCAAATACTCAATAATATAACTGATAAGAACCTAAATGTTAATTAAAATTATACTTATTAAATGAAATACACACTGCAACCAATTATAATAAATTTACATGAATGTAGTCAGGCCACATTCATTCAAAGTTACTCAGATCAATTATCATTGAATGTACTTGATAAATTGAGCTTCAAACTGGTCTCAAATTAGACATAATTTAGTTGAAGAAACACTTATAATGACAATGACAAGGTTACACATGTCTGACGGTAATAGTAAGTAGTTATAGTGTAAGGATTTATGCATATATACTTTGCATCAGAAATTGTGTTTAATAGTAATAATACCTCATATTATTCATTGTTAAACAACATTTGATGTATATTCCTAAATATACTCATTTTTCTGATAATCCTTACGAAACAAAGTGTTTCTATTTTTCATCAGTCAGATATGTGCTAGTTGCTAGGTGGTAGGCAACAACTAGATACCACAGAAATAATATTTTGATAAAAAGATACCCTAAGTTAAGACATAAGAAAAGTTATAGTTAAGTAAGACCATTAAGTAGTTAAGACATGTAAATGTAATAGAGCATCTGATGCTTTGGCAATTATAGTGTTAGTTTTTTAGGCAGAAGAGTAATGTTGAAAATTCTTATGCTTATAAAATTGTATGCTTTATTATAAATTATATAGGATTTTCATGAATGGGAATGAAACAAATTGTGTGTCCAAGAGCTATTTGTATCTTTCAAATCTTGCCAGTCTTGCACTTTAGTGTTCTTATTAGCAGTTGTATAATTCCTAATCAAGGTATTTAAAGGAGTATATGATTCAAATACTCCAATAATGAATACTTAGGTATCCATAGAGAATTTGACGATGTTAGTGAACCATTAAAATGCTTTACTTCATAGGAATACCATAGACATGGACTTTTAAAAATTGTGCTAATATAAGGTTGTAGCAAATTTGTGATAATTAATACTCTGAGTTCTAAATAGAGTACATATTTATATAACATGATGGATCATGGCAAGTTTAAAATATAAGTTGGGATTCTGTCAATGATCATTCATGTAGAGGCATCATGTTGTTTACAAAATGCTTATTTTGACAAACAGAACCTATTGTCACTGAGCATTTTAACAGAAGGCATAATCGAAAAAATATGAAACATGTAATTTTACTTTCATTGACAATACATAATAATGAGTGTTAAAAACGGGCTAACTATCTCATTTATATAAAATCAATGACAGTCAACAATCATATCTAAATAGACAAGAATACATTAAAGTTAGCGAAGTTATCAAAATAACAGCATTTCCGTGGCGCTTCTATAAATACCCGAACATCAATTAGGCTTACACCAACCTAGGTATAGGGTAACTGGGTGTGGTAAACATCGCAGGACGCGACCTCCAACCATCACAATAGACTCCCACCCTCGGATTACCGATTCGATTACCCATCGTACCGGACAACGGCCAGCCTCGACTACAACCTAGCCGATAGGAATCGCGTTTTCATCTAGCGAAGTAGGTATATGAATCATATAGCTACTAATCCATCCGCAATATGCACTATACGTAATAGATAAAATATAAAAACCACTATTGTACGATATAAAAATGCAAGGGTACTTTACCTTGTCGCATAACGTTTTTACTTGATTTTCTGTCAATTGCTTGCATTCGTTTAGTTGCTCTATCCATTGATCCAGTTCCTTTAGCGACGCTTTGTCCTCCATGCTTTGTGTCTGTTGAATTAACGTACGAGACGTTAACTGGGATTTTGATGGTCTTTATCTTTTAATCTTACACAAAACCATGCGAATTATATATTTTACACTTCGTTAAGAAAACTGACTACAGCAGACACTTTACAAAATGGCGCTTGCGTGACGTCAATTTTCAGAAAAGAAATCCACCAAGCGGTTGAGACAGGAACTAACAGCATGATGCCTAGTTAAGGATGCGTTCAAGTCATCTACTAAATTAAATATGTATTTTTTTCATTACTAATTTACTATTATTTGAGTAGAATTTATTCAACTTTTAGTACTTTTATATACGAAATACTTCTTGAAAGACGACCAAAACAATTAAAGCAATTACATAAGTGGGTGTGTGGGTATTACCTATACACCTCTGCCTACCCTGAGGGAAGGCGTGAGGATATTTATTTTTTATATTTTTCCTGAATCGCTGAGCCCCGAACGGGGTAGGTAGAGTGAATAGAGCGCCAGTTCTCATAATATATATTACGCAAGGTATAAAAATCTGAACGATTTTATAACTCACTTTTATAGACCCCGATGGTACTATTTTTGCTTTAGTCATGGCTTGCTGAGTTTCAATAATAAAATCCATTGAGGCGATTAAACTAAAATTGTTTATCTATTTAAAAAAATTGAGCATAAAATTTTATTTCAATATAATATGTCAGATTTATAGCGAAAATTCTGTCAATTTTGTTCTTAACGTTGTGACATTGATTTATTTTTCATGTTTAATCAATAAATACTAATCCTATCTTCTTGCAGGTGACCGCGTCATAATATTCTAAAATTTAAAATTTTTGGTATTAGTTGTATAACTATACTTGATAGTGGTGCTGGGCTTGCAAATGAATCGGCCTCGATCGTTGGAAATGGAAAATTTACTGTTTATACGATTTTTCTGCGACAGTTTAGAGAAATTTATGCTCCTTGGTAAAAAGTATTGATGTTCGATTATAACCTTAAGTTTTTAACCCAAATACTCTCTGTATAAGAACAACGACGGGCTAGTGAAACTGATTTGTTGAGTATTCCGATAACTCTTTTATAACCTTGGTAGTTCTTTAATAAGTTCTAATAAAGATTAAAGCTTAATGATAGCAGGTATTTCTAAGTTTAATTCAAATTCAAAGAGAGTGAAGGACTAGTATGTAGGTCATGAAATGAATAAGCAAACAAAAAGAAACAATTATAGAATTTAGTCTATGATTTCTTTTGAACCTTGACAAGTCGGCTCAATCCGTTCTTTTTACTTTGGCGTCGGACCTTTGCGTGTCGGGTCTTCGTTACTCGATAAATTATAAATATCGAAAATGACTGAAACGCTGAAGCTTCGAGGAACGCTTTGCGGCCACAATGGCTGGGTTACGCAAATCGCAACAAACCCCAAATATCCCGACATGATCTTATCATCTTCTCGAGGTAAGGTTAAAATTTTTGCTGCTTAATCGGTATCCATCTGGCTTTCGTTACACAAAACTTTTAAATTTGAGTGTTCAATTTCTAAGACTATATGTTTCCTTCTCAACGAATATTGTATTTTTTATAACATGATGAAAACTAAATTTGCCACGCGACTCCTGAGCGGCAAGCGGATATGGGGCTGACTTAATTGTCATCTGTCTTAGCAATCACGTGTATATGAACTAGTCACTGAAGCGTGCTGTCATTGTTTTAGACAAAACTCTTATCGTGTGGAAGCTGACCAGGGACGAGACTAACTACGGTGTGCCCCAGAAGCGCCTGTACGGCCACTCTCACTTCATCTCCGATGTCGTTTTGTCCAGTGACGGCAACTACGCCCTCTCTGGTTCGTGGGACAAGACTCTGCGGCTTTGGGATCTTGCCGCCGGAAAGACCACCAGGCGATTCGAAGACCATACTAAGGTGTGAAAGAACTTTACCGTTGTTAGGGTTAGAGCCGATGCGCGGCCGAAGATAAGTGTCTTAGTGCCCATACGCGGCAGAAGAGTAGTGATTCCGTGCCTTTGCGAGGCAGAAGAGGTTATGGGCTGAATGTTTGTCCCTTGTCACTGATTCCTGCTGTCCAAGTCTTCAGGTAAGTTGCAGTAGTTAGCAATTACAAAGATATCACAGCCTTAGGCATCACCTTAACTGCTCTGTATTTAGTTTTCTTACAGCTATGACACTTTATTACACTTTTGATATGTTACATTGTTAAAGCTGGATGCTTCAAGAGTACAATATCACCAAAAAAAATCTGGTCAATTCTCCTGTTTCTAAAGGTATATCTGAGATTTATGATTGGTCTAATAACATGTGTATGTGTACAGGATGTCCTGTCCGTGGCTTTCTCAGTGGACAACCGTCAGATTGTGTCTGGCTCCCGGGACAAGACCATCAAGCTGTGGAATACCCTGGCTGAGTGTAAATACACCATCCAGGACGATGGCCACTCTGACTGGGTGTCATGCGTGCGCTTCTCACCCAACCATGCCAACCCTATTATTGTCTCTGCAGGCTGGGACCGCACAGTCAAGGTACGAAACTTAATTAACTGTTTACTATTGTATTACAAGACCAATTACATTGCCATAGTCCCCCAAAAGTTCTCAAAGGCTTGGCTTTTGTTGTATGTGGGTGGAGATAGCCAGTTATAATACATTCTTTACAAAGATTTAAACAAATAAAACTTCAATCTTGCTTATATTATATTCTTGGTGGTATATCACTTAAGAACCACAAGACATGTACAAATCACTAAGATATATAGTAGCTTAACAAATGTATAAATTATTGTTCTACAGGTCTGGCATCTCACTAACTGCAAGCTCAAGATCAACCACTTGGGTCATTCCGGCTACCTGAACACAGTGACTGTCTCCCCTGATGGTTCCCTCTGTGCCTCTGGTGGCAAGGACATGAAGGCCATGCTCTGGGATCTCAATGATGGCAAACATCTGCACACCCTGGACCACAATGACATCATCACCGCTCTGTGCTTCTCGCCCAACAGATATTGGCTGTGTGCTGCATTTGGACCCTCCATCAAGATTTGGGTAAAGATTTTTTATGGTTTAGTCCAAATTGTTTTAACTAGTTTTCTTTTTATGTAGTTTTTGTCAATGTGTATGCAATTTTTTATGATAGTTTTTCTTATATCATGTCTAAATAAAAGTATGTTTCTGATTTAAAATATGGTTAGTCCAAATTATTTTGAACTTTATATATTAATATTAATTTTTTACAGGATCTGGAAAGCAAGGAAATGGTTGAAGAACTCAAGCCAGAGATTATCAACCAGACACAGAACATTAAGGCTGACCCACCCCAGTGCCTGTCTCTTGCGTGGTCTACTGATGGTCAAACCCTCTTTGCTGGCTACTCAGACAACATCATCAGAGTTTGGCAGGTGTCAGTGTCTGCCCGATAAGTTTTTTAAGTACATGATTTCATTTATTTTTGTTCTACTACATAATCCCTATGTACTTATAATGAGGATAAAAATAAATGGAATTGTCTGACTGATATTGTATCGTTTTAATTTATGATCTCCTAAGTAAGTTGAATATTTTGCATTTGTAAAGAGGAATACAGATGTGAGCTATTATTATGTAAATAAAGTTGTAAGGTTATGTTTTATTATGTATTTTCTTTTCAATGAATACAAACAGAAACGAGACCACATTACATACAATAGGTTAACAACATCAATTGCCACTTAAAATCTAGTTATTTAGATTCATTCAGATTTTTAGGGTACCCACTTTCGTTCAACAGATGCAATGATTGATCAGTGATTTCTGTTGGTCCCTCACCAACTCTGGTGTGTATTACATATTTTAGTACATCTTTTGGTTGAGGTGAACAAATCTTGCTCAAGAACACTTCCTCTAGATTCCCTTCTGAAGTGCTCAGACCAGTGATAAAATCTGGCCTAGATGATGGGAATGCATATTTTATCAGAGAAACCATATTTGGTACTTCATCTTCAAGTAGGTATAAGCAGGCATTTGGTCCAGCATCAAACGTATAAGCCACTTTAGTGGAACCACTGATTTCATTGTACTTGTGAACTAGCTTCACCACACTATGAGACACATCAGTCATGTACACAAATGGAGGATATGAATCTAGGCAAATTGCATGGAATTGATTGCTGTCTCTCATAGTTATCTCTGCAAACTTTGGGAAATCTTTCATTCTTATTGCATCAACAATTTCTTCAGTCCTCTTTGGCACACAATATTCAATACGTTTTTTAAGTAGATCTGAAGTTTCTACAGATATTTTCATACCATTAGTGGAGCTTGTATCCTTTTTAGCATCACCAACAACAAGTATGAGAGCTCTCATTTCTGGCCAGTGAGAGGCAGATGCAATCTGGGTAGCTATAGAATCTGAGCCATCGGGTAAAACACCGGTGTGCCATCTCACAAAGCCACCATATACACTTCTGCATGCACTACCAGACCCCAATCTGGCTACAGAACTTACATCAGACTTTAGTTTGTAAAGCTTGGCCAATGCAGTTACTAAACAGGCGTATCCAGCTGCAGATGAAGCTAGTCCTGCAGCTGTTGGGAAATTGTTTTCTGAACAGACGTGAACTTTCCAAGCCAAGAAGTCGGGATCCACACTTTTTTCAGCCGCTGCTCTTGATTTAATTTCTTGCAAACAATTCTGTAAGCGCTGGTTAGAAAACGATTCTCTTTTTCCATTCAACCATATTTCGTTATCCGTAAAATCCGGACATGCAGAGACAGAGGTCTTCGCACACATGACACTCGTATCCAAAGTGGCACTAACGGAATCATTTAACGGTAATATTAATTTCTCGTCGCGCTTTCCCCAATACTTTATTACCGCTATGTTAACGGGTGCAATTATTGTAAATATCTCACTCATTTTATAACAACTAACAAAAAAAATTAAACAATATATACTTTTAAGCTCAAGTTACAGTAGTTCGACTTAGCTTGGGAGACTGGAACGAAACTTTTAAAATGAAAATACACAGGGCGCCAACCTACCGCCTGGAGAGATTGGTTTGTTTTGAATTGAATTTGAATGATTAACTTGACGATTTGACTTAACCATGGCAAAGACAAACTTCACCCACAAAGTCGAAGTATCTCTTCTTTCAATAAAAAATCGGATTTGAATACTAGCTCTTCAGCTGCATACAATGAAAAGCCATTGTAAGTTCATATTACCCATTTTTTATTTTACTTTATAGTGTCTAGTATTGGAAAACTCAAAATCCTTATTTAAAAATTACTCGTATGTAATGAATCGTTTGTGTCTATGTCTCTGTGATAGTTAATAGGCATCATCTTTTTAAACTTTACACTACTTTGTTGATTCGAGTCTTACTTATTGATTACCTATGTTTCACAGAATATTAATCAATCAATCAAAAACTTTAAGCACCTTTCATACAATACAATTTCCTAACAATATGAGATGCGATAACTTTTTTTTATACACATGGGTGTCAAACAAGCATGCGGTTCGCCTGATGGTAAGCGGTTACCGCCGCCTATAGCTATTCCGCTTGCAACACCAGGGGTATCACTCGCGCGTTGCCGACCATGCAGGAATCTTTTCACACCCTTCTTGCATAAATCCATGCTGTACTCTCTACTTAACTAACTCTTTTCTTCATGTTCCCATGGCTAATATACTTAACTGAAACAGATATAAAGAAAATAACACATATACAAAATAAATCACAAAACTAAATTTAACTCACGCACGTATAAAAAACATACGTCCGTGATTGAATTGAACTAAACGCATTCGTTTTGTGAACGCACTCTATCTAAACTCCAGCGGCATTTTATGGAACTATTTATTATACGACTGAAATCAGAAGCATCAACGTACTATTTCTATCTTGTTTTGTCTGTATAGACCCAAGTTCAATAGGGTGCCATAGTAGCATCTTCTTAATTTTGCTGAATTACACTACACATTTCAATTTCAAGCTGCCATTTTCGTTTTGTGGCACGGTCAAGCGGTGGTCTGAATAATAATTCCGAAATATTTAGCCTTTATTTACTAACGGAGTGTCAATATTCTGTGTTTATTGTTCGTGGATTGTGATAAGGCGATTCTAGTGGTTACTACATAATAACTGTTTACTTCATACTTGGTGGAAAGGGTGAGTAGTTAGTTGCCTAGGTATATCATTAATTCGGGCTTTTACGGATTACTAATAATTTTTTATGCGTTTATCATTTTGTCGCAATGCTTAATCAACACATTAGTAAGTAAACAATTAAAGTCCCCTGTAATTCTATACAAATTTTGTACTTTGTAGTAAACTCGTCAAAATGGGCGTTGTGGAGAGTGAAGGTTTATCTCATTTAAATCGTCACCGCTATTTGTATTGTGGTATTTACTCTGTCATAAATTAATATAGGACCAACTAACGTTATCACATTCCTTGCTGTGGTCAGTTATTTGATACATTGTTTTTTTTAGGTGTAATGAAAATGGATTGATCGTAATGTCATCCAATGTTTAGTCATTTCGTAGTTTTGTCATTTTGATGGCAAGTTATAAATGTGGCCTTAATAATATAATATCTAAAGCTAAAAATATTAAGAATATATTTCTAAAATAATCCAGAATCATTTTGAAATTCCAACAGGAATCTGATCCCCGAGTTTGAGAAAAATTTGTTATATTTTTGATGGCTTATATGAGCTGAAAAAGAAATGCTGTTTTTGCTGCATGTTACTTTAACAAAAGTAGTGTAAATGTAGATTTATACCCATTATTTGTAGTAGGTAGAACTGGCACTCTACTCTGTCTGCCTATACTACAGTTAGAAATTTAGTGCGATGATAAGTATGTATTTGTTATGTATATAGTCTAGTATATAGTATTGCAGATAGTCTTGAAAGGCTACAGCCTGATGGAACTAGGCTTAACACTAGCAACCATGTACAACATAAAATTTATAAGCCCTTCCTTAGCCAAGTATTATGATTCTAACATGTTACTATATTCAAGGGTACTTAAGCTAAAGAGCATTTATGAAGAGACATATAAGAGGTATATAAGTCTAGAGAGACCTTGCGCTCTATACTCTCTGCATACACCGTTAGGGACTCAATGTGATGAAATGTATTTATGTATGTTACTAAATATCTATCATTATGCTGAGTCCCTTACATGTCACAGGGTGGGCAGAGACTAAGGTGCCAGTACTAGAGATAAGTAAAGTTAGATATCTGTAGTTTGTAGATGCCGTGGTGGCAGAGTGGTTCGAGCAGTTGCCTGCGACGCAAAGGTCGCAAGTTCGAATCCCAACTGTACCAATGAGTTTTTCTGAACTTAAGTATAGTGATTAGTCACACAAGAGCTGAACGGTGAAGGAAAACATCGAGAGGAAACCTGCATACATCTGAGAAAAAATTCAAAGGCTTATGCTTAGTCGTGCTTGAGTAACGGCGATGGACTCGCCATCTGTCTCGTTGGCACCTAATATACCTCTGGCGGAAAGTGGGTGTGTGGGACACCTCTGCCTACCCCTTCGGGGACCCTTGTGGGAAGGCGTGAGGATATTCGTTGAGACTTTAATTGACGACTTAAGTCATAGCAAATTGTCTTCCTAAAAATGAAATGTTCCGATACTTATATGTATACTACAAGTTAATTATGAAGTACATTGTAGATGTTTATATAAAAAAAAACTATGTCCCATTGTGCTGCAATCCTCATTCACCAAGTGAAATTTATTGGGGAATACAGATGTGAGATATTATTTAAAATAGAGCTGGCGGCTAGTTTTTAGAGGCCTCAAAAGGTTTGCTCTAGATCTTCTTTAAAAAATGAACAGTATATGTTGGCTACCCAGTCTGCTGGTGTTGCTTTGGTTGATGCCAAAAAGCTTGTTTTTGACTGATCAATTGGTAATTCGCCTTTATAATTGGAAAATTGGCAATTGGCCTTGGTAATTCAACACTGTTTAAGGCAGATATATATTAATGATGTTTATAAACTTGATACTTGCTCTTGAATGATAGCAAAAGCATTTCATGGTAGGCTTCAGGTAACATCACCAGTCTAGTGTAAAACACATGCCTGCCACCTAAAAACAATGTGACTAAGTTGTGTAAGGTTCCTCAATATTTTAATTCTTTTCCTCATCCTCCATTAATGGTCTTGTCAGTACTGCCAACTTTATTAACTAAGCTGAAGTTTTAGTTAAACTGTTACTGTCAAATTAAACTGTTTGTGTGTTAAAATGAAAGTTTATCACTTCAATAAATGAATGAAGAAGAAAATAATCAGGTACTGATTAAGTAATGAATTTTTTATCTGAATTGATATGAGTAAAATAAATACCAAGTGAAGTGAAGTGAGTATCATCACAGTAAATAACAATATCCAATGGTTTTATACTTTATAATAAGTGGCATTCTCATAGGAGAGGAAAGACTAGTCCCCTTTTTCTGTTGTCTAAAAACTTGTCATATATTTACTTTTAATTCAATAAAGAATTTTTCGTAATTTACCAGCTAGCAAACCATCTTTGCACTGGTACACATATTGTTTAGTTATATCTCAAAAGAGAATAGGCAGCATTTTCAATGACAATGCCCAGGTGGCTTGACTTTTTTCAGTAATTACACTTAAACTTTCCTCATAAGTCTATTGTTGAAAACTGCATGAAAATCTGTTCAGTACTTCTTTATCATAACTACAGCCACTGCTTTTATATTATGTAGTGATGTCTTTTTTTCTTTTGTGGGCTGTTTAATATATTTATCTAGATACTTTAGCTAGTTATGGTATAGTCTTGTGCTCATTATGCTAGTCGCGACATCCTCCAGCGTGTCGCTAGCGGAAGCCGCGCGTTCATACCGGAGATTCCCGCGCATGAAACATGGTCCTCAGTTTAGTAGGCATTATGTTGTGTGAGTAATTGGTAACTAGATATTGTATGATAGTGAATGATCATAAGTGTATGAATACAAATTATTGATAAGTCAATTACTCAATAATATAAAATAATTTATTTGCATGTCTGAATGTTGTTCTTTTAACTAAACTAAATTATGTTCTTAAATATTTTGTCATGTCCTTACATATTTTTTGTGTATATCCTCACGCCTTCCCACAAGGGTCCCCGAAGGTGTAGGCAGAGGTGTATAGGTAATACCCACACACCCACTTTCTTTCTTAGCTATAGCTTTCAATATTAAAATAAAAACCATATAGACCACATCAGTATGTGTAATCACTTTCTATACCCAGTCTTTACCACTACCTAATTTACAAGGAAAAAGATTATTTTTTATAATATTTTGCCGCAGAGTGGGAAGTACTAACACACCCACATTTCGCCAGAGATCAATTTTAGTTGCCAACTTCACAGATGGTGAATACATACATCTATGAATTTCTTCTCAAAAGTATGCACGTTTCTTCTAGATGTGTTCCATCACTGTATAGCTCGAGGTGTGACTTATAACTGTACTTTATTTTAGAAAACCTCATTGGTATAGTTGGGATTCAAACTTGCAATCTTTGTGTTGCAGGCTACTCTAATCAGTTGGCCGACACGGCTTTTTTATTAAGTTAACCAATTTAATTTGTTTATTTTAAAAGTGTTTATTGACGTGACAACGTCTTAAATTAGGTTGCGGCTGGGAGTCACTTATGAAAAAGTGTAACGCCCGGTAACGTTACGATGAGTCACCGAAAACAAAATATATTTCTATAGTTAAAATTTGTGCAATTCTTATTTTCATTCAATTCCTTGTTCCTATTGTGCAATTTAATTTTATTCATATCAATAAATATTCTACCAAGAAAAAGACGTTGTCACGTAAAATCTTCGCCCGTAAAACCGACTTTACAGGCAACCATTTTTTTACACATGGTTTTCCACCACCCGAAAGGAGAAAAGGAGTTTCTTGATTTGAAATAATAGTCAATTAACAATTGTTACTGTATTGTACCAATTGTTTCTTTATTGTTAATTGTCTATTGTTAATTGTGATTGTACATTTTTAAATTATATTAGTAACTATTGAGTGTTTTTGAGGATAACAATTATCTTTCTCTTGTTAGGAATGTAACATATACATTCCACTTTCAAATTTCAAATCGTGGTTGGCAATTAGCACACATGTTGCTACTTTCAAAAGATTTTATTTACTAAATTTATCTGCATAAAAAAAACAATGAAACATTGATGTACTATTATTAGCCACTGATGCAAAACTTTATGAATTAAATTTCCTACTAAGTTCAAAATTTATTGTCATATCAAAGTGACGCATTTCGCGTCAGTTCGCTTGTCATTATTGTTTGTCTGCCTACTAGGCAGCAAAAAGCAGCAAAAAAAAAGACAAAAACGATAATGACAAATTATATAATTTTTATAATTTATATAATTTTGTTTATATGTATACTATATATGTTTCTGGGCAAGTACCTATTAATTTGTAAAATAAAGTATTTATCACACAGTTCCTTCAGATAAACTATTCAAGGATTTTAATTGTTGCATGCATTCAAGTGCATATCTACATAAATTTAAATTGTCACGTTTTACCTGCCTTTGCTCATTTATCACTTTTGATAGTTCAAGGCACAAAGCAGCTTAGCTTTGCAGCCGGTTTGCCTTCTGTCTTCCTTCACCGTAAAGCTCGTGGTGTGACTAAACACTGTACTTAAGTTCAGAATAACTTATTGGTACAATCGGGATTCGAACTTGCAATCTTTGTGTTGCAGGCAATTAGACGAATCACGCGGCCACCAGAGCTCTTTTCATATCATCACTTATATTGTATAAGACGAAGTTAATTTGTTTGAACACCTTAATCTCAAGATCTACTAATTATGTGGATTTCTGGCTACCACTTTGTACCCCTTTGTCTCTCTCTCTACTCCAGGATCAAGTTCCACTTTTATTCACGTCAATACGCCGAGTTCCAGTGTGACCGTTGCAATATATTCCATCGTTCGAGAGCAGTAATATTTCTATACCGCCTGACGGTACAGAGGAAGGCTCTGTACCCTTGACAACGTGTGTATATCATTTCGTGATGGTCGTCGTGATTGTTAAGACGTGAAAGCGTAACAAACAAAAAAACATTCGCACTTATTTGGTTTGAATGTAAGGTTTAAATTATATTGTCCAAGAATTTACGCGACGTTGTCGTTGCCTTTCGCGTAAACTGACTTAGTACTAACAATCTTCATTAATGCAGCGAAACGAGACGGATCGCTCTATTTAGTTGAGTATTAGAGCGATATTAATACAACAATCTATACTAGTATTGTAAAGAGGAAAGATTTGTATGTAAGTGTGTTTGTAAGGAATTGGCACAAAAAGTACTGGACCGATTTTAAAAATTCTTTCATCATTTGTATGCTACATTATCACTGATTTATATAGGGTTTATTGTATTTTTTTTAATTGCATGTATAAAACAAATTTAATCCCAAAATGTTTAAAAAATAAATGTCCACCCGTGCGAAGCCGGGATTAGCCGCTAGTTGGTAATAAAGCTTGTTTAAATATTACTAGCCATATATATATATAAAGGACATCATATATATATATAAGGGACTCTGTACGTGTATCTGACTGAACTCCCCCTAAACGCCTGCGCCGATGTTAATTAATACTTTTGGGTTTCCGGACACATTTAGACCCGGTGGCGCTGGGAGCGTGTTTCAGGAACTTTAATTTATATATACATTGACGGCATTCCCTTGGGTAGTAATGAAAAAAAAAGGTACTGCCTCTTTATGATATTAGTATAGTTATACGAATCTCACTCTTAAGTGTACTGAGCTATTGTTTCAATTGCCATACTTGTGCCGAGACTTAATGCGTTTAGAGAAAATGATCGAATGGCAATTAATGTGTATTACAATCGGTGTGGCGACTTACTCCACTTTAAGCTGCGTGCCTCGACACTGTTAGCAGCTAATTCTATGTGTTAATATCATTGGTTCGTGGTGATTTTAGGCTTTCGGATAACCTACATACATTTTATTATGCGTTCTTATTCATCGACTTCGTGTTCGCAAGATCGCAAGTTCGAATCGTGTCGTGTCGATCGAAATTACAGTGATTAGTCACACCACGAGCTTTACGGTGAAGGAAAACATCGAGAGGAAACCTGCATACGTCTGAGAAGAAGTTCAAAGCCGTAACGGCGATGGACTCGCCAACTGTCACGTTGGCACCTAATATACCTCTGGCGAAAGTGGGTGTGTGGATATTGCCTATACATCTCTGCCTACCCCTTCGGGGACCCTTGTGGGAAGGCTTAAGGATATATATATCTTGTCATTTTACGCAAAGTCAACTGATTCTAAGCTAGGCAGTCTGTCTTTAGGTACTATGTATGTTTTTAACAGATTTAGGTATATACTTAAGTAGATAAAAATATTAAAATAAGTACATATTAAGTTGTCACATGAAACAAAGAAGTATGGTCTTAAGGGGCGTCCATAAATTACGTGAGATGTTTAAGGGGGGGAGGGTGTCGAGTCAAATCTCATCTAATCTTACGTTGGAGAGAGGGGGGGTCTCGGAAAATATCACGCAATTCTTTTTCTGATTAAACAAAAAATATATACTACGTTATTTTGGTCCATTTATTTAATCCAGATTAAACATGCGTAAGATTTAATCTTATAATTAAACTCTCAACAATATTGATTACTAGTCTTAACTAGTAGTAAATAAAAGCACGAAGCAATTTTTTTCTTTTTACAATAAAAATCTAACGCGTTTACGTAAGAAACCCACATTTTGAAAAATCTCAAGTGGTATTGGGGGATGGGGGAGGGGGTTGAATAAAATCTCACCAGGGGGGGACAGAAAAAAAAATACACTTCACGTAATTTATGGACGCCCCCTAATTTAAACAGCTGTTTCGAGCGGGGATCGAACCGGCCGCACAGAACTCTCACGGCCTATTTTAAGTATAAATAAAAGTTCCTACTATCTATTCCTCTACATCGGACATAAATATAACCTTTTTTTGTATTTTCACTTTATTACTTTAATACGTTGACAAGTTTAACAGATATCTCATGTCGTATCGGCTTATAAATTATCTAATCAAATTGAGGAACACAAAATGTGTACTCATTTTGCTATCATTTACTGCACTTTTGTTTGTTCTGTTGTCTCTACCGGCGAGCATGTATGAAGTGAGTCAAGAATGTGGATGAAGCGAAAAAGTTCTGTGCCTACTCTGCCTTACCTTTGTTCTATGTGATACCTGGCGTGAGGAAATCTTGTACTAGCTGTCCCCGCGATTTCACCAGTGTATCTTCACGCCTTCCCACAAGAGTCCTGAAGGGGTAGACAGAGGTGTAAAGGCAGTATCCTCCCATTCACTTTCCGCCAGAGATATATTTTACGTACATATATTTTGACAGATGGCGAGTCACAAGTCGTAAAGCTCGTGGTGTGACTAATGACTTAAGTTCACAAAAACTCATTGGTACGGTCGGATTTCTAACTGGCAACCTTTGTGTTATATGCGACATTCGAACCGCTCTGCAAATTCTACAATTATGAGTACTTATTTTTTTAACTGAGCAAAGCTTTTATTATGGTAACTACTCTACTCTACTAATCTACTGTCCATGATAAAAGCTTTGCTCAGTTCGAGGGTAGTTCAATAACAGTTATGTCATGGTACCTCTGTTGCAAAAGCAGTGCCAATCAAAGCAAATTTGATCCGGGGTTAAATCCGGGACTTCAATACATTAAGGCCGGGCCGTTCGATTACGAACGCATTAATCTAGCGGACACCAGCGGATGTGACAATTTGATCTCACCCACTCATGCCCTCCGTCATTCCGTTCCGTGTGGACGATACATGTTGCCACGCTGTCTGTGTGACTTGGAAACGCGTGCGTATGAGAGTATGCACATAATAACATGCTCAGCGTGGACACCGATGCATGTCACATGTTGGCAATTACCTGTGCTGTACAGGATACTCGTTCGCTCAATGATTACGTAATAATATCCTTGGCTACTAGTGTCGGATTTATTCAGTGCAAGGCTGTTGCAAATTCCATGTCGGCGCCTTTGGATCTTCTCAATTTATCAACTTTATGGTATAATAAAACAAAAACACTTAAGATATAAATAGTTTTTTTTTTGCCAGAAGGCGCTGGCGTGTCTCCCACCACTACCGAAATATACATACATACATATCATCACGCCAAGTCCCTAACGGGGTAGGCAGAGAGTATAGAGCGCCAGTTCTCTCTAGACTTACATACCTCTTTCGCTTCGTCCACATTCACTGATCTCTTCATACATGCTCGTCGGTTTCGAGTACTCTTAACGTTCCCGAAATATTGTTACGTTGATTTAAATATACCTACAGAAAGTTAGTCGTACCCCGCGGTTTTACGCGCGTGAAATTCTTATACATATATTATTACAGCTCCGCTGCCCCGTGTATTACAATATTTAACTATATTCATATAAACCTTCCTCATAAATGAATGTATGTATCGATAAAAACCGCTTTTTAATCCGCTTAATGCAACTTGAAAGCTTTAAGCGCCGACGTCGCGAATCGACTTTGTTTTGTGTACTATGTAGAGTTGAGTGACGAATGATTGACAACATACATAGTAAAGTAACTGGAAAGAGGCAGATAAAGGCCACATTCAACGAACTATATTAAATCGATTGAACAATGAATGCCAAGAGTAGTGAAAACGTATGAACAAACTGCTGAATGCGGATGTAGCGAAAGAGGTCTGTAAGTCTAGAGAGAACTGGGGGACGGAGGGAGCTCTACTCGTGAGGGACGCAGTGACTGTATCATCGTAATCAGAAAGTTTAGAGATGCAAGCCTCTTTTGTTTACAATTCAACATTACGTTGTCAATGTAATTCACTCACACATTTCATCATAATTAATTTATATATGCAGCCTCTTTTTAGTGAATTTAAATTCAACTACAATTTTACTTTCACTGTGTGCGCACGCGGCTCTGTCAAGAGGTATTCAGTGCTGTAATCTATGCTAATATTATAATCTTATAAAAATTAAGGCTTTTTGTTTGAATACGCTTATTCTGAAAGTACCACTAGGAGTAAAAAATTTTTTTTTGACATATATGTCCTAATTCTTGAGAATGAGATGCCATATCATAGTAATAGGTAGAAAGATTCGAATCTAAGCCACTTTGCTATGCAATGCTATGATATGATATCGTTTAGCATCACACGAGCAACAGAAGATTATTTCCGAAACTGTAGGGGAAACCGCGTATTTCAACTTATCCTGGATAGCATTCGGACGCGTTTGTAAACTAGCGTCCGACACGTCTAATTAGTGTCGCTATTAATCAAATTATAAGGATCAAGTTTCTACAACAGACATGATGACGTAACCTTTATGAAGATGATGTCAAACCTTGTTTAGAAGCATAATAGTGCTTATTATACTTGTGTACGGCGAGCACGATCTGCATTATGATGCAGTCTACATAGTACTGTCTGCCTGCTATAACAAAAACTATTGTTAACTTTGGTACTATACAAAACTTGGTACATACATCACGTCCAGTCCCTCACACGGTAAGCAGGGAGCCAGTTCTCTCTGGACCTACAGTCCTCTTTAGCTAATACACATCAATCAGTCTATTGATACATGTTTGCCGGTTTCGAGTACTTTTGACGTCCCCACCCTGGAGTGTTTCATTGATTTGGTCTAAGTTGTGGGAACTCTTCTTCCAGAAACAAAAAGAGACGGAAATTGTGAGTCGACCTGTGTGTTGATCACGTTGGATGTTTGATCGTGCGAATCTGAACATGGTGTCAGAATGTTTATAATTCATATGGATGCTCTAATTATGCTCCCACGCATTAATTGTGACATAACTCACACCGTTACGGCACAATACGCCAAGATAAACACTTTATGTATCTCATTTGCAATATTCCTTCAGTGATATTTGGTATATTTTGCATATTATTTTCACACTTAAGTCACAGCTATTAAGATCATTATCGAATGAGCTACAAGTACAATGGATGGAAAGTGTTTTAGGCAACTATTACCATGCTAATGTGTTACCTAACAAACCGCATACTAATTGCCTAAAAGTCTGTATATGGGAAAGTGAATATACATACCTAAGTAAAACTATTTTGTAACGACTGGAAAATCTCTGCTGTACCCCTTCGGGAACCCCTGTGGGAAGGCGTGAGGATATATATTGGAAAATGTTAAGTAATAATAATAATATATCCTCACGCCTTCCCACAAGGGTCCCCGAAGGGGTAGGCAGAGGTGTATGGGTAATACCCACACGCCTACATACGCCTTTGAATTTCTTCTCAGACGTATGCAGGTTTCCTCACGATGTTTTCCTTCACCGTAAAGCTCGTGGTGTGACTAATCACTGTACTTAAGTTCAGAAAAACTCATTGGTACAGTCGGGATTCGAACTTGCGATCTTTGTGTCGCAGGCAACTGCGCGAACCACTCGGCCACCACGGCTAGCACATACGGCTATGTGAAGTAATAAAAAAATAATATAAACCTTTCTGCGAAGTTAGAGGTCTCTGGCTTGATCCCTATGATGACCTTAGAATACGTTTACGTATTCTAACATAACATGTATGTCTATACTATATAGATATGTATACTTCTGTCTGGTACCCAAAGTACTGGGACAAGGTCATTTTGTGTTGAATTGCCGTAACATAAGTGAGTTTTATTATAACAGAGACCAACCCTACATAAACCCTATGTAATTTACTTGGAACTTTTTACATGCAACCCTCTGCCCGCTTGATCGTAAGAATTTACCTTAACATACGCGTTACCATTACATTTCGAACTCAACTCCATTGCTCCTAAGTGTGTAGGTATTAGAGTGTGTGATGTAGACGCTGTGGCTCGTGCTGTAGATGGAACAGTGAGGGTGGTATTGGTAATATGCTGTACTGAACTGAAAGCGGAGAACGGTTCTTGTTCTGTCCAGTGCAGAACAGTCCACCGAGGGGGTTTTATTGTGTAGAATACTAACTAACTTCCCTAGCCTATAGAACGGTGCGGTTAAGATTGGATTAAAAATTTCACATTTTATATCCAGATTTCCATCTGGGTTAAAAATGTTCTGCACTAATTAGGTGATTTTAGTCCAGGTTTGAATTGAATCAATCTTAAGTTTTCGTAACTGAAAGAACACAATCTCAACTATAGGTGGTACATGATACTTCCTCCCGACTTCATTCGATTGCTGTATGCGCCTATATGTTCTACTTGAGACTGAGAGGAATCATTGTACGCAGTTGTTATTGTTTTCATCTGGCACGCCACTCAAATGGCACTGACATTTTGTAACCCGTGCCATTCATTTAATGTCAATATTCCTAGTAGGCTGTCGTTACATTCCTTTGTATTTACGCCGACTGCTGACTCCATAGATTTGATTGATATGCCAGCGCAACATTTTGAATTAACTGTTGGAATTAGAATGTCCAATTCCTCCCACTTCAGGAATTGAAAACATTCTACAATATATTAGTTAAGTAGCCTTTGAAATGGAACAGATAGCTATCTGTTGCTTTGGCATACTTAGTATTGTATATCCCGCGAAAAGATGATTTTCAACCGTTTATTGCCTCCAGCCAACTTTGGAAATAGAGCTCCAGTAAACAAGGGTATTTACACTGGGAGTAATTAAAACTTTTTACTGTATAATGCATTACGTTTTGTTTTAGTTATATATTTTTTTTAGCCATGTCAATGACCCTTATTTTCTCTATGTCTTCTGCCTAGATGAAATTCTCAAACGTCCACGTGGCATAGGGGACGTGTTATGCCCACGTTGAAGAATATACTCTATACCAAAATAAATCGGGTGTATCCACGATAGTTGTGAGACTAAATTCTTAGGTAGATGGCTTAGTTCTCCGATGTTGTGCTCATAACATAGTTTATTTGTTTAGGAGCCTGAATAAGCAAACCCACTTCCCGAGTAATATTAAATATGCAGTGAAACCTATGATAACGGTTATTCATGGTCGTGTCGGTCACGCCACGCAGCGCATCGGTTAACAACGACTAATTGCTAGGAACAAGAGACTAGTGGCAAAAATACGGAAACGGCACTATAGCCGCACGTCGTTGCTGGGAACGACGGAAGGAAAGGTGGCTCTGCTGTGACCGGTTTTTGTGTTAAACTTGGACAGGTCTATATTAAATAGACAAATGACATGCAATCCAATGCCGAATGCAATGGAATGTTTAATTATGATAACATTGATGAAGAGGTGAATAGGGATTCCCGTAATTATATGTGATATATAACGCGACAGATGGCGCTACTCTTCAAAGCTGTCCTTCAGGATCGGCTTCACATACGACTTTAAATGTTGTATAGATAGTGCCATCCACGAAGAAGCGCCCCACTATTCTTCCTCATAGTTTATTTATAGTGTGAGTGTGCAACCTTCCACTAATGTTTGAGTATTGTCGGAACACAATGATGACCTATGAGTATGCACACTACAATTAATAGAGTCAGGTCATACTCCCCACAACCAGCGACGCCCTCTACTACAAATTGGTGGGGCGCTTCTTCGTGGATGGCACTATCTATAATCGTATGCAGACTGTTTTCCTTCACCGTAAAGCTATTCAATCATAGTCAAGTACTAGCTGTATCCCGTGCTTCCACCCGCGTACATTTAGATTTTATTGCTAGTTTTTTTTCTGAAGTAATCTATGCTAATTCAGCTAATAAAATCTATGTCTATGACAAATTTCTCTTAGTCGTCCTGGCGTGATTTAGTAACAAACTTCGCACTTATAATATAATAGCAGTAACTTGCCACGCTTCTGTGGCGCATTGTGGTTGCATGGACGAGAATGACCGTTAATACAACTTTTACTGATACGAAAAATGGGCAAACAATACTAAAGCGGATTATAGGTATACTAGCTGTGCCCGCGACTTCGTCGGCGTGGACGGCTTTTTTATCTTTCGTAAAAATGTTTTTTTTTTCAATAAAAAGTATTCTATGTTACTTCTAATAACCTCCAAGAATATGTGTACAAAGTTTTATAGTGATCTCTTAAGTAGTTTTTACGTGAAAGCGTAACAAACAAACTTACATTCACATTTATAATATTAGTAAGATAATATAGATGTGGAATTTGACGTGCAATAAACTTGGTTGGTTGTTTAAGTAATATTGGCATGTGGTTGGTTGCAGGTGATGCAGACGAGATAGCCAGTGATAGGCCGGCATGCCGCTGCCGAAGCGCTGCGTGGAGCCGGTGCACGTGTCGCGGGGCACGGTGCCCGAGCGGCTGGCGGTGCCGTCGGAGCTCGAGGCCGTCACCAATGGCACGCTCGCCAACACTGTCAGGTAATTAATGAGCCTCTTGCATTTTTTTTGACAATTTCACTCAAATTGAACCTAGTCCCAAATTAAGCAAAGCTTGTGTTTTGGTAACTAGACCACGCTTTTTTTACTTAAATAGATAGATATATACATAAATACATAGGACATCCAAGACTAAGGTACAAATACTCGTGTTCATCGAACCCGCGAACTCAAGTTTCGTAGTCAGGAGCTCTAACCACTAGACCAGGCGGTCGTCAAATACAATACAAACCGTTCTAATTTGGAGCTGCCCGACTGGGGCAGGACCTCCACCTTATAGAAGTCTGTAGCCAAATCACACAATTTTTTGTGTTGTGTTCCGGCGCGATGAATTAGGTTTCCAATAATGAACTCCTTGGGGAGGGGAGGATTATTGTATTTTGTTGGCAGCAGAGGGATTAGTCCCATTATGCTGCCAACACAGTATACTCTCCGAATACAGACGGCACTGCGCAAGTGGCTGATAGCCTGCGAGGCGTTGTCACACTGTAGGGTTTAGGCGCGTAATGAGGTGATTTTATTACCGGTGCTCATTAGTCATGGTGGCCGCTTCCACAATCGATGATAAGTCCCTAATTAAGCAAAGCTTTTAAAATGGCAACTAGATAATGGTATATATACCTATATAGATAGATATATAAATTAGTACATTGGACATCCAAGTCTAAGTTACAAATATCTGCCTCAGCGGGAATCGAACTCGCGACCTCAAGCTTCGTAGTCCGGAGCGACTGTCTCCCTTCCTCTTGTCTCTGATAGCAAGTTAATATATTTTTTGTTTTACTCAAGCTGTCAGTCTGCATGACTTAATCTCTAAAGATTTGTAAGCCAGCCAAATTGGGTTAGATCAAGTGCTTAATCCAACTTAAGTAGGAAGAGGTCAGAGAGGTAATTTGTTATTGTCTCGTGGTATCAGATAATTCGACGCATGCGACCTTAGGCATATCATAAAGCCAAGTCAAATTGATTTGACTTTTAAAACATGACCCATATTCCAAAGAAACAACGCGCACTAAATAATTCATACCGAAAATAGCCTTGCTTTGTCGCAATTTAAAATGTTGAAATTCTTATATGAAACTAGTTGTCCCGCCCTAATAATAAATTCTTGAAAAACGATCGTAGCTCCACCGGTTCCAGTTGTGAATCTAAACCATTCTCAAATCCACCTGAAGACAGAAAATTTCATTAGAATCGGTCCAGCCGTTTAGGTAGAGTTCAGTGACATACACACGCACAGAATATATATGTATGCTAATACATAGTCCCGCCCGGCTTCGCTTCGGTGAAAAATACGTTTGTGGCGCCACCTATCGGGTCCAATTGCGAATCTAAATCATTCTTAAATCTACCTGAAGACACAAATTACATTAAAAACGCCGTTTAGGAGCTCAGTGGCATGCATACACACGCACAGAAGAAATGTATATACATACATACATACATATCATCACGCCAAGTCCCTAACGGGGTAGCCAGAGAGTATAGAGCGCCAGTTCTCTCTAGACTTACATACCTCTTTCGC